>VYZP01045259.1:0-41164 GCA_013400635.1 Hypocryptadius cinnamomeus
GGTTTAGGAAGGAGCAGAGCTGATACTCATTGCAGATGACACAGAACAGTCCTGCTTCACTTCCATCAGCTTAATGCAGTTACTCCCTGAGGCCTGCTCACTAATTCACTCATAAGTATGCCCCTGCTCAAGCTCCAATAAACAAACACATTTCATTTTATTTCTTTTTATTGTCAAGGTGGCTTTTTATTACAACATTCTGACTGAATGTGAAATAAAGCCATCACAAATACCACAGAGTACAATTAGGGAGAACTGTAATCCAAAATAAAACAAGTTCTCTTTCTGTGCACAAACGAATGGGATCACCAAGCAGAAATGAATGCAACCCATGGCATGCAGCCATATCCACTTCCAGGGGAGGATTCAGCCCCAGGCAGCACTTCTGACAGCTAGACTGGTTCCATGTTCTAAAGCTCTGCCACCAGTCCTGTAAACAATCCTCCAGAGAGACCCCAAAACACACACAGGGCTCAAGCAGGTAAATAATTCAGAGGTGGAAGGACAGCAACAGATGGAGTCCTTTCCCTTAGAGTGTTATACTCAGGGAGCTTGAAAACACCTTCACCCAAGAAATGAAAACTGATCTTAGAGGCATTATGTAGGCTAAAAAGATCACTTAATTTCTCCAGAGTGGGAAAAAGTTCCTCCAATACAGGCTCTGCATCAGCAGAAATGTGATAACAGGTCACTAAAGCAGGGAAAAGACAACAGCTCCCAATCAGGATGAGCCAGAAGAAACACACTTCTAGATCCACAAAGGAATGGTGTTCAGGGGGTTCGTGTTTTACCCCTGACTCCAGCAGGCAAGGCTCTAACTGCCCTTCATAATTATCACACCTACTGCTTCATTTCATTATTAATTCTGCTGCTCCTGTTCTGCAGTTGCAGTTATTTGCAAATTTTGTCATCTTTAGGCAGCAATATCATCCAATGCTCCAATACAGAAGTTGTTGCAGGGGCCAGTCTGAGTTGCCATTTGACTAGAGTTTGCACCTGCTCCCAGAATTAAGAAGGGAATGAAGCTGCAATAACACAATGAAAATAATTTCTTTCTGCAAATAAAAGCAGATTTAGCTTTCATTTTTAACTCTGTCAAGGGCTTTGTGATCTCAGGCTAGTCAATCCGATCCCTCTTCCACTGTCCACCACCTCCAGGTCATTCTTTGTAAAAATTAACACACGCATGGTCCTTTCCTGCTTGTTTTTCACTGCCCAGAGAAAGAAAGGGGCTTTGATTAAATGTCTCTTCTCTGCTGTCTTTAAATGTATTTAGTAACATGTAGCATAAGCAATATATCCTATTTTCTATCCATCCCTTCCAAGTTGCAGCTTAATCCATGTCTTAAAGGGCACAGCAAAAGCTTGTTTATTTTCAAAGCATGGCTGCAAACCCACAGAAACATGAGTGGTATTTCCATGAGTGTATTCCCAGAGAAAAAAAACCTCATCCCTAAATCTTCTAACTCAAGCAGCCATGGAAGAGTGTACTGTTAGTAATTTGTTCATAAGCACACCATTAATTTATACAATGCATGTTCTTTAATTTGAAGTCTTTATCAGCCTTTAGTAATCATGACATCTATCCAGCGACAGGAAGGGAAATGTGTATTGCAGTGCCACCACTGTCTCTCTCAACTGGCATGAGAAATTGAATCAGTTCTGCCCATGAGTTTCTAATTTGTCACTCCAGCTCTGGTTCCACTGAGCAGCTGCTCACATCTAAAGACATCCCACTGAACACAGCAGACTTGCAAGAGAACAGCGTGAAACCAGACTTGGAAACACAACAATGAAGAGAATATGAAAATAATAAAAGCAGCATGCACTCTACACAAGGGAACTGGTGTAACAACAATGGATATGGAGCCTGCATCTTTTGGTCACAGGTTCACATGCAGGACATGGTGGTGCTGAGAATTTCTACTTTTCTACAAATTCCCATGGTTCAACATGAAATGGGTACGCTGCCCCAGTTCAGGCAGCAGAACAGCACAGGGACCAGAGCTGTGTTTGACTGCTATTTCTATTGCACTTTATGCTTCAAAACTGGAAGATTCTTTGGAATTACAGCCTCAGATTGTCCAAATGATACCACAATAATCCAATGATAATGCAAAGAGATCTGTCATTTTTTTCTCTTCGTAGAGAAGATAGAAGATCTTGGTCAAAGATTCTCCTCTGACATTTTAAGGTTATTATGTAGTCCATTTTTTATGTCACAGCATTGTTCTCTGTGTGACATCATGGGGTCCTTCTGGATATGAGCCCAGCCCTCCACAGATAAAAAGGTGCAGAAATACAACCAGCAACCACTGGTTGACTCTTAATGGGGAAGCAACCACCAATCTCTTTAAAATCAATGATTTTAAATATGTTTTTCAATGATTATGTGTTCTAACTCTCCTGTTTGTTTTTTTTTAAAGAAGGAAGAGAACCCAGAATTAAGCATACACATAATAGTCCAGCATTTTCCAGGAGTAACAAATTTACTCCTGGCACGTAACTAATGAACACAGACTAGGTGCACAGCTGAAAGGTGAAAAGATCCACATCAACAGGCAAGTAAAGTGAAAAGGTCCCAGAAAGATAATGTTTACTAACAATCCATGCTTTTTGAGCCTCCTCCTGAGCCTTGGCTGGTGGTGGAACACCAGGGTGATAAGGCAAGAGGCAATGGGCAGGAAGTGATGGCCAGGAAGTTCCACCTGAACATGAAGAAGAACTTGCTTACTGTGCAGTGACCGAGCACTGGACACACTGTCCAGAGAGAGTGTGGAGTCTCCCTCACTGGAGATATTCCAAAACTGCCTGGACACAATCCTGGGCCATGTGCTGGAGCTGGGAGATGGCAGCAGATGGCCACTGTGGGTCCTTCCAGCCTGACCCATTCTGACCCTCTGTGATCAGGGAGGGAATCAGCCCTTCCCTCAGGGAAAAGGCTGGATACCTTTGTCTTGCACTGCTCACTGCCTCAAGGGAGAAGGACACAGATCACAGGATTACTGGCAGAACATAAATATTTTAGTGGCAAATCTAAGAACACTTGGAGCCAAAAATGTAGAACGGAAACCATCAGAGTGAATTTGAAGAAATCCTGGCAATACTGCCAAGCAACTGCTATCAGATCTTCAATAAAGGGGCTTTGCAACTTGCCAAGCTCTTCTCCTATCCCCAAATCCCCCACACCATAAACTACACTAAACAAGGAAAAAACCCCAGGCAACTTTAATTAGAAGGGCCATCACCTGCTGCTCACTAACTTTACCTGAAATGGTTCCTGAAATGCCCAGACATGGAGATAAAGCACAGATTCCAAACACACTTTGATATTTGGCACATGACAGAGGAGGGAACTGCTTTAAGAATGAGAAGCGATCTTGTGATTGGAAAGATAATGAGAAATGGTGATCAGCTGGCTGTGTCCAGTGAGTGTTTAACTGCCTGACTGATTAACCTGTACTCATTTGTGATTGTGGTTAAGACGTTTCATAATCCTGTCTTTTTCCCTTCAGAAGAAACCTCTAACAACAGTATTAGATTTCACTGATAACAGCTGTATCTTGCAACTCTCATCCACATTCCAAGATGAGTAGGGAAAAACGACACTATACTTCATCTCTTCCATACTTTCTCAAGGAAAGAAAATTGGCAGAATAATCACACTAGACAAAAGGCATTATTATTATTATTATTATATAATGCCATCTACAGCATCACTACCAAAAATATTATTTTCCATTCCTTTCAAACGTTCACCTTTTATTATTTTACCTGGTTATAGAAAACGCCTTACCTGGATATCAGTTAGCTTATTCAGGAAACGGGTTGTTACCTCAGGCCCATTCTCCATAGTTGGGATGTGCAAGTGCTGGCATGGAATAAAGGAGAAGGAGAAGGGGAGAGAAAAACATGTAATAATAGCTTCACATATATATGAATACCTTATGGTTGCCAGAAGTTTTAATAAATATTTATCATGCTGGCTAGCCCTCCTTCTGAGTAGGAAGGGTGGTTAGTTTGGGGTTTTTGGTTGGCTGGTTGGTTTTTTAAACAGGAGGGTGTTGCTAAGCCAGTGAAAAGTTAGGCAGCTAAACTGTTATGCTCCTGTTCAATAAAGGCTAATAATCTAAGCCTGCCAAGAGATCTGTCCAAAACAGAGGGAATATTGTGCAGGCAAGAGAGGTAACATTATATACAGCATTTCATTTCAAGGTACACTGTGTAGAAATACAACACTTATATTTACAGGACTTCTCACTCAGCACCTCAATGTCTCATATTATCTTAGCATCAGGCAATATCAATACATTTATTTTATTCATTCAGGAAGTATCACCTAACAGACATTTATTGTGCTTACCATGTTTAGTGGACAAAGCACAACCCCTCATGCAGCTGCACTGCCCCTAGTCCTCTGAACTGACTTTGTGCTGACTAAACAGCACCAAATCAGCTTAACAGTCTGAATGCCTGGGGAATTCCACCTGTGCAGGAGAAATCTCCCAAATGGTGAACAGCAGGTGAAGGCAGCTGTGCACTGCCTTGAAACAGCTCTTCCACCAGAGCTGGGATCCCTGCAATGAGGGGTGAACAAGAGAGGAACTTGAGAAGGAAGGACAGCAGTGGCTCAGAAATTTGGTTCCCTGTAAAAGTCTATTCTCTCCTCACCCTTTCCAGGTACCTTAGTAAAAAATACTGAATACAAGAAATGTGGAAGAATGTGTTCTTCTACATTTGCAAACAGGCTGGGAACTGGTTTTTTCTTTCATTTTCCCAAAACTTGAGATTTTCTATTTTCAGCTAATAGGAAAAACCCCAGATGACAAAAGTTCCCTTCTGACAACCAGTAACTCACTTGGGAAACAACAAACTGACACAGTTCATCCTTCCAGGCAGTGCACTTTTTCTATCTCCCTTGGTTTTGGCTTTCAGTTGCAATTAACTGAGAGAAAATTCAGAAGAAAGAATGAAAGGGATAAAAAAAAAAAAGACATTTCCTTACCTTGCCCTTATATAAAATTTTAGAGATGGGACATACAATGCAAGCTGTTCCAGCACCAAACATCTCCTTGACTCTGCTCTCTTCCAAGGCAGCTGTCAGGTCACTCATGGTGATGTATCGCTCAGACACTTTGAATTCTCCCTGCACAAGAAGCAGCAACCATAAAAATTGGAAAAAAGTTTAAAAAAAAATTACTGTTTTTGTTTTCTACACTGAAACATTTCCAATAGGACTTTTAGCCCAGTGACAGTAAGTCAAGTTTTGACTCTGATCTTGTGATCTTTTCAAACATGCCAGTATCACACAAGGTAGATTTCCATCAAAAGAATGCCCTGAAAGATGCCAGTGGTCTGCCAGGGGCAATGCTGATGATTAAGTGGCACTTCCCTCTGGTTTGGTGCAGGGTATCAGTATCACATTAGGGAATTACAAAGAAGAATTGTTATGGGACACTGGCTCTCTCTACTCATGGTCTCTAGCATGCTAGAGTTTGTCCAAAAATTACTCAATGATATCAAGAGAGCCTTTGCATCCCACTCTCAGACAGTTCCTAAGCAACACACATTCTGTTGATTAATTTCACCTGCCAGGCCAATTTATGTGATGTATTTTTTTAATCCCTAGTGAAACATTCCACTGTAGCCTGCAAACAGCTGTCACATACAAAATTTAACTGTACTACAGGTATGAGTAGAGCCATTTGCACTGCAATCTTAATATTGGGAGTGTTTTACCTTCTACAAGAGTGGAAGAATGCATGGGTATCAATAGAAGGGATGTGCTTCAAGAAAAAAAATAAATGTCAGACTTTAAAATTTTTATTTCATATAGATGTTTGAAATGTTTATTTCATGTTTCATGTGGTATTCCTGTTATCCCACTCTAAGCATAATCCCAGACAAATCCTGGGCTTGATGAGTCTCTGGCTGTATAGCATCCTTACCCAGGCTGCAATAAAACCTTTGAATACAGCAAGGCAGAGTTTGCTGCATTTCAAGATATGATCTAGTTCCAAGTGTCCAAATAAGCTCTTGGACTGCTGCACTACAGAACAGGAACCAGACAGATGACTGCAAAACTGTGGCTGGGCAGGCTGCATGCTTGTTAGCAGGAACAAGGCTGGAAGCATGAGAGCTAAATGCAGAAATAATGAGCTGATGACTGAAGTACAGCTATGGTCATGCATGGTAATCCTTTGTTTCCTTGCTCTAAGTGCTGGTACCAGTGGATTTAATGAGAATTTTCATGTTAAATACTGCATGGAGCTAATTTAACAAGCTTGGTATTGTTCTGTGTGACAGGTGTGGGTATTCTGGTGATGCTCCTGAGAATCCCTGAATTAGCACACCCTGAGCTCCCACCAGGCTAAAGGGACTGAGTGTATGCTCAGCCACTTTTGTCAGCAACACCAAGCTGTGTGGTGGGGCTGACAGGCTGAGGAAGAGGTGCCATCCAGAGGGATGAACCCCTCGAAAGCAGGGTTTCTGAAAGGCTGGACACAGCTGTGGAAGATGCCCCTACTCACTGCAGGGAGGCTGGGATAGATGGCCTTTGAAGTCCTTCCCAAGGCCAGGCTGGATGGGCTCTGAGCAGCCTGGGACAGTGCCAGGTGTCCCTGCCCATGGCACGGGATGGAATGAGATGATCTTTAAGGTCCCCTCCAACCCAGGCCTTTGTAGGATCCTAGGAAGCCAGACTAGTGTATGATTGTATGAATTAACCAAATCAGCTGAACTCAGGATACTGAGCACCAGAAATGTTGACTTCTGCTGAACTTATAAGATGACAATTAAAAGCATTACTGCCAAAGCACTCACCCAGCTGCGTGCCAGATCCAAAATGCTCTGCCTTGTCACTCCTGGAAGGATGATGCCATCTAAAGGTGGTGTTGCCAGCTCATTTTCTGCCAAACCAAAAAGCATTGGTTGAAAAACAAACAAAGAAACAAATAAACAAAAGTTTACTGCTATTACACCAAACATGTGGGTCCCTTACAACTCAGGATATTCCACAATTCTCTGGCACCAAAAACAATTCCTGCCCTCTAAGATGCAACATTTATCAGATTTCTTCAAGAACACAAACAGATACTCAGTTCAAGTAAGTTGTTGTTGAGTGTTTGGAACCTTTTATATTCACCTTTATAATAACTTTTAGATATTAATGTATTAAATATGTTTTTTCCCCAGCTTTTGGGCAGGGAAGAAACATATTTAATACATGAATATACACATGCCTAATGCCTTGTAAGTGGTTTTATTCCTCAGTGCACTGTACATATAACTGTGTAACTGCACTGTGTTACTATTGCAAACCATTAAATGGTTCAGTCTCCAGATTCACAGCAGAAAGGCAGAGAGAAAGTAATGCCTAATAATCCCAGGGCACATCACAACTTTCCCTGAAATGTTTTACTTAATTCAGGAATAGGGGATTTAGCATACCCATTTCACAGCAGTAATATGAAACATTTACCAAAAATTCTGAAGTTCATTTAATGAACCAGCAAAGCAGTGGAAATTTTGCCAACCCTCCTTGGAAGGAGACTTCCCTAATGATCCTTTGTTGTAGTCCAGACACCCTTTTTCTGTGCTAATTTTCTCTTTACACAATTAGAGCAATCCTAAGAAAAATCCACCAATAACAACAATAATTCAAGTTGTTCAGCTGGTTTGGTTTGTTAGTGAGTGTTTCTTGTTGCTTTTGAAAGAGAGCAGTAGATAAATGTTCATCTAACAAAACTAATGAAATGGCAGATAAATGGCAAACAATAAACACTTGGTTAAACAATCCATGCTTTGAAAACACTTAAAACACAGGTCTTTGTGTAGACTTTGTTCTTCCATCTGATCTCTGCAGCAATCAGAGTAAATCTTTTTCACTTTAAGCCATCACAGAGCGTACTCACCGGTTTCTATCATCAGAGAAGACTGACCCTTTACTCTTTTCAGACAGAGACTTGTAAGACAGTCTCAAATCTGCACTGAGAAGTCAAGACACCCAGAGTCTTTCAGGAGTACTCTTCATATTTTTTCCTAACCATTTTATTTACCTACTTATAATCCTTTTTCTTTCTTTACCTTTTAACAATACTATCCCTGCTCAATAAATCCACAAACCATTAAGAGTTTTCTTTATTTTATACCTAGGTCACATAAAAAACCAAATAAAAACATGAAGATATATATTTTATGTCCCCTTTCTCCCTGGCTGCAAAAAGATCACCAAATCCAGGCCTGACTGAACCTTTCTCAAAGGAGAACCTCTCAGGAAAATATTTCTAGAGATCCTGTGAATGTTTCAGCTGGGTAGAAGAGAGGAACGTTGTGTTTGTCCTTGGTGTGTGGGAGCAGGTTGAGCTCAGCTGCTCACTGCTGTTTTCAGCACTCAACAAGAGATTTCTGTGCACAAACACTGCCTGCCAGCTCTGGCCTGAGTACATCCTGGGCTGCCCACTCTGCAGGAGGGGCACTGGGAGCTGGGATGGGATAGGGGAAGTGCAGGATAAATTCACTGGATCTGCTACTCACTGTCCACTCTCTCAGGAAATAATCTGTTACTTCCTGATGCAACCACCCCTCGATTTATTAATATGTGCTTCCATGTTCCTTTTATGAGGATCTATACACACATCAGTAATAGGTGTAAAGTGCCATGCCAAAATGTACAGAAATGCTGCCCTAGGACAGGCTGTATGCTCTGCTCTGGTTTGACTAGCCCACAGTGTCACTCCCCAGCCTATCCCAGATTCTAATTCCATCAGCCCTCTCTTCTTCCTCATACAGCCAGGAATAACAGCACTCCCTTTTTGGAGTCTGCCTAGCATCACTCCTCTTTGTGATGCATGTCTGGTCCTAATTCTGGCACAGCTATCACAAGGAGAAGACTTTAAAACTTTCCAAGAGCCACAGGGCTCACCTGATTCTCAACAATGAAAACCTGATATTCTGCATTTGTGACCCAGTCACAATCCAATACGCTCCTTTCTTTAACAGAAAACTTCAAATACTGTGGACTTTGATACCAAAGATTGTGATTACACTTCTCTGTCTGGTGATGTTGCCACAGATCTTGTCCAGGATCTGTTTAAGCTCAATAACATATATTAATTGATTTGAGCTAGTTTGAAAAGGTGCCAGGCCAAGCCAGCTGCCGAACAGCACTGAGCAGACAGGACATGAAAGTCTCAAAATGTTCCAAACAGGCTGCTCTGTAGAATTTTGTCAAGTGTGCATATGATGCCTACCAGCCTGGGGCCAGCCAGGGAACATCTGCTCCCCTGGGATCCGGCAGGGATGGTAACACCATCCAACATGGCACGCCAAAAGCTCATCCTCCCTGGGAACTGGTGCCAAAGCAGGCTCCATATGACATCAGTGTGTCCATCTCCCAAAAAACAGACTGTGAGCTCACAGGCTCCACCTGCCTTCCAAGTTATTTTGATGGGCTTGAAAGGTATAGCTGCAAAAAGCAGGAGAAAAGTGCTTGAGGGAAAATGTCAGGGTGTCTCTTCAGCTGACTCCTGCTATTGCTCCACCAGCAGTACTGCCTGCCCAGTGCCCTGTTCAACCTGCTATAGGCTTGCTCTAGCAGCAGAATTCCATCAGAGTGTTGAAGGGGGTTTTTAAAACGAGCTCTTCCATGTCACACAACTGCAGCTTTTCAACACCTGTGCCTACGAACACAGAGCAGGTCAGATTGCACTCCCGGGACGCCTCCAGGACTAGCCACGCTGTAACGATGCTGAGAAACTCACCCAAATATACATTTTAGCAAAGTGATACATTCCAAGTGAACTTCAGGATCCAGGAGAAGCCAGAAAACCCTGTTTTCACTGATATTAACAGCTCATTTCCCCTACCAGTTTGTCCTGGGTCTTTGTCCTTACTTCCCTCAGGCTTTTCTTCAACTCTTCCCTCACGCAATCACTGCCTTTGCATCTGTCTGTTAATTTGCTTTCCTCAATTACTCTTCCATCCTTTGCTTTGTCTGCCACCTCACGCATTTGCTGCTCTCCCCTCCACTCTGTTGCTGGGGCTCTCTACTAGAAGAGAAGCTACAATCCTGATTTTGTTAGTACTGTAATTGTACAAGACACTTCTGTGGCACAACTGATGTTCCAACTACAGAATAATTAGCAAACTTGCCTTAAATTTTACCTGATTGCTCCAGAAACTCTTTTCAGAGATTAACTTTTTAACTTATGTAATTTTGAAGTGGGGACTATTAATCACCATTTCAACTGCAGCACACAAATATTAAATAATGTCCGAATACTATTTACAGTGCCTTAACATTAAAGGTAGAAGTAGAGCCCAAATGGCTGCAAATCATTCTGAAAACACAGAATTTTTCAAAACTGCACACAGATTTCATAGCTAGCAATCTTCAGGTTGGACATATGTTTAAATTTTAAGGTTTTCCATAAAGCCAAGCCTATATTCTAGGCAGAAGAACAGACATTGTGAGAGGAAGTGAGTTTCAATGTCAAGAGCTCCCTGGGATAGTTACAGGCTCTGAAGAGGCATGTGGAAGGGACTGTAGTGACTAAATTTTTCACTTAGTGAACATAAACCATAAATAGGATTTGATGAATGAGGTTTTATGCAATAGCAGGGATCCAGTTTTGGCCATATTATAAGCCTCAGAGCACCAGTGGGAATACAAGAACAGTATGGAGCAAGTCCTGCTGTTTTACCAAAAATTGTGCAGTTTTTTTCCCCTACTCCCTCCTTGATGTTACAAACAAAATATTTTTTCAGGCTCCTCCTGCCATGCAGGACAAGAGGTCACCTTTAGGCACAAAGGCTGCCTTTAGGGAAAGCCCACTCCCACTGGAAGCATGGCTGTCCTCCAGTAAAGCCCAGGCTTTACTGGGATAAGCCTCTGCTTATAAACCAGGGAGAGCAGCTCAGCTCCCAGCAGCGACCTCAGAACACACAAAGATGGGCATTTGCTTTTGATGATGATCTGCAATTTCTGCCTCACTTTTTCTGATCCCTCTCAGCTGCAGCATTTGCATAAGAAAACCAAAGCACAGCCTGAGTGAGTGTCCTCTGTGAAGTGACAGAACACAGTGACAAGCAGGTTCCAAGTCCCCATGCAAAGCCACAGGCAGGTTCGTGATGACACACGCTGGCAGCCTGGGTGATTCTCAGCCAAAACTGCCACAAATGAAGAGTTACTGAGCACCCTGGGAGACAGCAAAGTGCTCCATGAGGGTGATGCCCATGTCCTGTGAAAGGACAGGTCTGCCAGCAGGCAGCCCTCCTGGGTGGCAGGAATTACAAGTTGTTTGCTACAGCCACCTCACAATAGCAGCATTGAGCCCTGCCCTGGTGGCACAGTGATTGGCAGCTCCTTGGAACAGCACGGTGCTGCAGCTGCGTGATTCCAGCATATTCCTGGTTTAAGGACAATGAGAACATTGAATTCTAATTATGTCCCTGCTTCAGTGTCCTTCCCCGGGCAGAACGAGCCAAAATCTATTTTCATGTTTTTCCAGCTAAGTTCCAGGAAGCATAAATCTGGCCATCTATCTACACTGGCAGATCAACTGCTGCTGCAACAACAAGAAAATGTCTAATATTTATCACTTCCTTCATAAAGCTTCACAGACTCATTCAGCCCTGAGGGACTGTTATCCCTCTTCTTACAAACGTGGTAAAGATTTTGCAGAAGAACAAGCAAGAGAACTGGAGATGGGGGTCAGGTAGCTGTATCCCAACCACACTACATTATCCAAGGCACACTGCTATCCCCACAAAATGCTGCCTGTTTTCTGCAGAAAGCTGACAGCTTTCAAAGGTACCCATGGCACTACCCATGAAATCTGTCTGACCCCTGCATCTGCTGCCAGGCAAAAATTCAGTAACACTTCATTTCCTTCAAGTGAAGAAAATCACTTTTATTCAAGAAGAAAGTCTTCTTTCTTCTTGGGGAAAAAAAAAGGAAGAAAAGTATTTTATTCCCTTGCCTGTAGTCTTCCAAACCAGTTATCAGGTGCAGCTATGACAAGCATTGAATACTTGCACACCCAATGGGTGCTTATAAGATGCCCATATAGTTGGCTGTTTTTAATAGTTAGTTTTAATAGTTTAATCAGCATGTTCCCTTGCTCAGAGATGACTGTGGCTAGAAAGAGGTAAAAATAGGTTCAAAAATAATGATACATCTTGAAAACATCTGTTGAGCATTATTGATACCTGGCACTCACTGACACGTTTCTCTCTCCCTGCCACCACTGGACAGAACTTCAAATTCTTCAAAGAAAACAGTTTTGGCTTGGATGCTGCAATACTTCTGGATATGGCTCAGGAATATTTGACTGGCCAGCAAGTGATGATGGGAGCCACTCACACTCAAAGCTACAGAGCCTGAAGAGTTGCACAGCCCAAGCTGCCTTTTAGCACATCTGCACTGCTTCTGAGCCAACACCTCCTGGAGCCCAAACATCCTGCTGACACTCAGCTGATGTGTGACCTTGTGCAGGGCTGAACTCTGCCCTCTGAGCACGGGGACTAGCCCAGCAGTTCAGTCTGTTTTCAGCAGGCAGCACTCACAGCTGCTCCAGAATCCCCTCTCTCACAGCTAACAGGCACCCAGTGACTTTCAGAAGAGAACAGGCACTTTCTTTGTTAAACCATCTTCATTGAAAAGATTGTGATTTGCATTCTAACAATCATTTTGTGGATTACAGCCCCAATCATCTGCTCTGTAAAAGCTGTCACTCTTTGTGCTGCCATACCTCCATCTTCATTTATCCAGTAGAGAAACAGATTCATTGTTCCAACTTCAGTTATTTGGTGATCTTCTCCATAGAGCCACAAAACCTGCTGGCAGCCAAACTCCAGGGCTTCTTGCTGGGCATAAATAGCAGCACCATAATTCCTTCAGGAAAAAAAAAAAAAACCAGAGTTATGAGTACCTGGTTGGGCATCTTCTCAACTTAAACAAGATTTTGTGCACATCTACCTCATGAGCAAGTGCTCTGCAACAGTCACTGCTTGTCCCTGGGATATTTGCACTGGAAATATTCCACCAGTATTTTACTAGATTGTCTGTACCTACAACCCAAAAACTTTGAAGGGCTGAACAGCACCAACAGCTCAAACATATCCTTTCAAATTGTATTAACATACCCCTTGTTCCATAATCTGGACATTGTAATTAGTGCAACTGAAAACCCTCAGAAAGCATTTATCTTTATTTAGCAGTTGGCATCCTGGAGAGAGAGCAACAATTCCCCTCCAGGTTTTGGGATTTTTTGGTGGTTTTGTTGGGTTTTTTTGGTTGTTTTTTTTAAAATTCATCTATCTCATGCCAGATAGGTAATATATGCTAGGTGAAACTCTTGGAGCACAGATAACACCAGAGGTGAGGGGTTTTTTTCCTAATAAAAGATATTAAGAGAACTAGGATCTTCAGGAAATGCAACTGTGTCTAGATTAATTCCATATCCTTTAGGAGCAAAATTTTCTAAAATGCTGCCTACAGAGCGAACCTGACTGAATAATGCCTGCTGCTTTGAGGGGAAAAAAAAAAACCTTTTTGTTTCTGATCTTCAACAACCTTCAATATGCAAAGACACCAGCTCCAAAATGCTGACCACACTGAAGCCAAGTTCTCACTTCTGGGCACAAATCAAGCCAGTAATGACTCCAAACTACTCTTTTTCACAGCTGATGTATGAAGGATCCACAGGAAACAATTTATTTCTAGAAGTAAGCAGAATCTCATAAACAAAATCTCTTTCAAAAACAAAACCTCATTTAAAACCTCAAGAACAAAATCTCATTTTAAAAAAATCTCTTTTTTTAAAAAAAAAGAGCAAAGGTTCAGAACATCAGCTTGAATGAAGGAAAGTTATTTTCCTGCCCTCTGATTATTCTACCAGCTCAACTGAGCAGCATTTGACAGCTAGTGACTCCTGCCTGGCAAGGAAACTCCTGGCTAGGACAATCCAAGGAAGGAGGTGAGCAGCCAGAGCTGGCAGCAGCTGCTCCACTGATGATGCAGCACAAAGTGTAACTCCAGTGCCAACTGCTGCAAGGGCAAGAGCCAAAGTATTACATGGACACCTTCCAGGTGCAGTTCCTCAGCTTGAGATGCTGCAAAAAAAAATCAACTGGCTGTAATATTCAAACAAAAATATGAACTGAGTTGCATAAATAATATTAGCAAAGTACAACTCTAAACTCTTCGTTGTAGCACGTTGTTTATTTAACTACTGCACTTAATGTCTCTGTTTCTGCTGGATTAGATACTTCACTAAAAACCAAATCTGCTGTGGGAGCTGTGTAGAAAAGGCAGGATGGTGTTTCCTTACCCTCCCACTTTGCAGTCTCCTGTTCCCCCTTTCCACGCTCTCACGTATTTTGGATCTGCCCATAAGGATATTGGATTAAAGCTTCCACTTGCAAAGTAAGGGCCCACAGGGCTCAGAATGACATACAGCAGGGCTTTAGTCGGCTTCTTCACTCCAAGGGAAGGCTGAAAATAAAGAAATGTAAACAAATCCAAAGTTACTGGTGTCCTTCAAACATCAGGGGCTGAGCCATCAGCTTTTGAAACACTGCTCTCAGTGGAACTGCAGCATGAGAGTGCTTTTACCAGGACAGTGCAAAGTGCTGCAATGAATAAAAAATATTTCTATAGCTTTCCCCCCCATCCAAGCAACACAATAACCCTAATTTTATATACTGTCACCATTCACTTACAGCCATCCCATTTATCTATGTGTTATTTTAGCACTCTCAAACAGTTTCAAGTTTTTAAGAATTCAAAGATTAGCTTAACAAAGTGCTATACAATTATATTAATATAATACAATATAATATAATACAAAATAATATAACCCATACAATTAACACAAAATAGAATACAACAGAATAGAATACAATGGAATACAATACCATAGAATACAATATTTGACTATAATAATAAGAATTAATCATGCCAGAAGCCCACAAAGCCTTCTGGGGGAAGGAGTGGCAACAACAGCAGTAACAGCAGTGGAGAAACCACTGTCAGCTGCATTAGTGAGAAGAACTGCCCAGTGCCAGCTGGCATTGCTAGAGCTGAGTGCTGGCTTTCTCAATGTGTTTGTGTGACAGCTAAAATTATTTGCCTGCTAAAAATAGCTCACACAACAGCCCAGGAAATAACCAACAATGTCAGAGTTTTTCTGCCCCTCCTCTCTGAGAGATGGCTTCTCACACTCCAAGTCACCACCATCAATACTTGAAGGTGCAGGTAAGAAGTCTGGTGTTGGCCAAAGCTCTCCAGGTGCTGAAAGGGTTCCTTTGATTTCTGTCTGCCCTGCTGCTTCAGAAAGACTTGTAACACGATTAACTGAGATCTTTATATTTTTGCTGATGTGATCATTCAAAAGATTGTGCTTCATGGACTTCTGATTGGGGTATTGATAACAGCCTAGCAGGACATGCAACCTGGAAACAACATGTGGTAGTGGAAAGGCCACCAGGATTGGCTATCCTGAAAAAAAGCTCAGTGAAAAAGAATTTCCAAAAACAAAACCAGGGGTAAACACCCCAATTTTAATATCAGTACCTTATAGTCACTGAGTGGAGATCCTTTAATCTGAAAATCTGCAACTAGTTTAACAGTATTAAATTAATGAAGTCCCAGAACCTACGTGAAATGTAAAATGCTCATGTACCAGATAGGGATATTGCAGGAGTTTGGCTTACCTAGTTTGGAACCTACATTCTTTAGCTTCCTTGTCCTATGCTCTACCATTGTACTTTTCTGTCTTGCTACTGCTGAAAAAAAAAACAAACCTGAAAGATTTAATAAAATAAACTCTCTGTTTCTAATTCCTTTTATCAACACTACAGAATTGACTCGTACATGAAACTCAGAGAGCACATGAAGACCTGTTTGCTAAGGAGCCCCTTAGAAGGTCAGTTTTCAAGAATAATTGACAGAGGGACTAGCCCTAAGCTCCGTTGAAAGTGTCTCTTTGAGACATCTTAATTTACAGGGCAGAATCTTCCAAAAACTCCTATGTTCAGATATGACTTGAAACTACAAAATGTACACAGCAAGTTGTGATCCATCATGTTCTCTCCGAATTAGGATTTTAATATTACCATGTCAGGTACAACTATCCTTTCAGCACAACCCCAATCAAGAAGCATTGCTCCATTCCCACTGTGAGTAGTGGGAGAAAACTCTGTTTATTTTCCGTGCTCTGAACCAGTGTGCCCACTGAGTGGCAGTGTGGTCAACCTTAAATTCGTGCTGTGGACTCCCAAATAAAACCACAAAACCAGCCTGCCCCCAGACTTCATCCTGACACCTACTGTCTGCTGAATATCTCCCTGTATGGATGGAGGGCTTTGCCTCGTACCTAAATAAACAAAAAAGTAAAAAGAGAGTGGAAAATAAATGTTGCACACCTCAGTTCCAACGAGGGTAGGACGGATATAGAGGCTGGCAGAGGTTGAGTAGGGCACCCACTCCTGCTCCACTTCCACAAGCTTACGGATGCACTCCAACAGCTCCTTCTGGTCAAAAGACTGAGGAACAGAAAGGAAAAAAAGGAAATGGAGAAATAATGCTGCAACACTTTGTGGTCCTCACAGATCCACATGCCCCAGGGAACACCTCCTCAGGATATGCAAGAGTGACATGCTGCAGAGGTTCACATCTTCCTTGGGTTCATTCTTACAGAATTTAATATCCCGTGGTTTTAGCTACTGTGCCTTTCTGTGCAGTATCCCGAGTGACCTCCTCTGCTCCAAGGTGTCCTCCTGAGATGCTAAAAAGGAGCCACTGACCCTTCTTGCCTCCAAAGCATGTGGAGAACTCCCTGTGCAGCCAACTCAGCCGGGCATACAGCACCACCTCTTCTACAGAAGAGTGCTCTGCTTTACAACTCCAAGGGGCCAGCAAGTCTCCCAAAGTTCCCAAGTTCTTACAGCAATTAAGCTAACAAGCCTGGGAGGAAGTTCACTGGCCAAGACACAATTGCTAAAATCAGTGTTAAGTTACTGGTGTGACCAAAACCAAAGGCACTCAAGAGGCTGAACAACTTAACTGAGGTGCAAAGACGAAAAGGGAGAACATCAGCACCAGAGCAAATCAGATAGCTGTCTGCATGCAAATACCTGCAGAACAGCATCCACCCCTCAGAAACACTCTGAGGCAGCAGGGAGACAACAATGAAAGCAAAACACCCACTGTTCTGATCTTAAAATAAGCACTTAAAGGGTTTCCCTCAATGAGTAAGATCTGTTAACAAAGTTTTACTGCGCTATCTAAGACTTAAGAGTGTTGGATAAACGCTGCTAGTGAAAAGCTGTAGAGATGTGCACTCTGACAGTGAAAAGCTGCTCTGGGGAGCCTGTTTCAAGGAGCAGGAGCTGCCCCAGGTACCTACTGGCAGGGTTGTCCTCAGTGCTGATCGTGCCATCCTGTCCATGTTCAGGGCCGGCCGGAACAGGCGGATTTTGCCATCCACTCCTCGGTACGCCTTCATCCCCTCGAACAGCTACCGAGCCAGGGAGAGATCAAACAGCAACTCAGACACCTCACCCCACCAGGGAAGGGGAGAGATCAAACAGCAACTCAGACAGATCACCATGTGATGATCCATGCCAGTGGTGGAGAGAAAAGCTTCACCCTCCTGCTCACAGCACTCAAACATGAAAATGCTAACTAGTGAGTTCTGGCAATACACTCCAGTGAGACAGATTCATCTGCAGCATAGGCAGGTCATCTTTGTAAGATCAACTTCAGAATTCCTCATGAGCACCTCTTTTTTTTTTTTCCATAATTTGGTTATAGCAATTAAAATTTGTAGCATGTGTTTGGCTTAACAATTCCCTCACATCCTGACTAACAGCTGAGTCAAAACAGCATTTTTGCTTACATAAGGGATCTACAGAATTTCATTACATATATATGTATGTTAATTATTTTTAGAGCTCTGTCCAAAACACATCTTTGTTAGGAAGTTACAGAATAAGGTAACTGAGAGAATTCTTGTGAAGTTCTTGCTGTAGTTGCAGCAGGAGCTGGTCACTTATTTCCCCCTTATGCCCCTATGCTGTGGAATGGGATTTAGCCTGTGTGAGAGAGATGCAGCATTATTACTCTAAAGATAAAATGCATGGAAGTATTTTCTCTATACACTTTACAGGGAATTTAAACATAGTTATCCCATCAAACTGCAGGATCCAGACAACTGGTGTTGACAATCAGAAACCTTTATCCTATCAATGCCCTCCTAACATCTCCTAACCACATCAAAAAACACCCCCATCAAATATCCAGTTATTTTCAGTTACAGACTGGTAATTTCTGGTTCTTCTTATAGACAGAAAACACATGTACTCTATAACCTCATATTAACATATATGTATACACAACTCTTATTTAGATTAGGTACTAAAGCCACACTTATGCTTATAGACAACAGGTCAGATTCTTAGAACTTTATCTTCCAAAGCATTTCTTTGTACATTAAATTTCAGTGTAAGTTCTGTGAATTTAACTCCATCACTGCTGTCAGTCTCCTCAGGCTTCTCCTCCTCTGACTGTTCCACAAAAAGTGGCTGGAACTGCATCCTATGTGGTTGGAAGTCTAAATATGCAGCTTTTTTACTTGGAAAAAATAATCCTGTATTTGTGCCCAAGTAATTCTAACAGAGTAATTCAGGTTTCACTGTTATCAAATTCTCTATTTTTCCATTAAGAATCAGTGAAATGCAACCTTTGGAAAACTTGTGTGCAGTTCCATAGCAGAGCTAGGTCCTTCCACATGACAAATTTTAATTGAGTTGTAACTGGGTTGCAAAATCCCAGCAATTTTCCTCAGGCTGTATGCCAATTATGCAGCAGAACCAGAATTAGAACCCAGAACTTTCTGCCTTCAAAATCTTAGTCCTACGGCAATGCCAACCTTATAAAAAGTTTGGCACAATTTTGAAAAAGAAGCTGTTCCTAGGGTAGACACTGTAGCCACAAGAAAAAAAAAGTCTTTGATAAAGGATAGCATAGCTGGTCATCTAGCTGATATTTTGATATGATTTTTACTGGGCCAGTCACTAACTGATAGCACATGGTTGCAATGTTGTTTCTTACCACAGAACACATCTTCCCCACCACCCTTCTCCCAAACACATTCACAGAACTTTTAATGAGAGGGAAAAGAGAGGAATGTCACTACTAAGAGTTGATCAATGGTTTGACAGAAGTAAGAATCACATCATTACTGAAACACAAAGCCTTCTCAAGATGTTAAATCTTTTTCTCCAAAAAGAAACAGTTTTCGTCTTCCAGAGCTCAGTAAAACCTTTCACTCATTAAAAAAGGGAGACAGTGATGTGTTCCAGAAATGTTCAGCTTTAATGAAAGCAACTGCTGTGGTTGCTGGATGGTTGGTTGCTACAGTGGTGTGAGAACAGCATTATCTGTACATCACAGGAGCTGGATCTGGAGTTCAGCAGATCCAGACTACCACACTGCATCATGAAGGGCAAGGAGAAAGGGGGGGGAATGCCAAACTCATCACTTTCATTATACCCACTGTGTATTCATTGAGCCACAGCAATGACACCAGATTCTCCTCTGTCTGTCCTCTTGGCTAGAGGAAACGTGATGCAATAAGGGTAAAAGAATAAAAAAAAAATGGAAAAAAAAATAAGAGCATATTCATATTAGCAATGATTTTACACCAGGCCAGAGGCCGAGCATTAAAGCAATGTGCTACTAAGAGTGAAATACAGATTTGGGACTCCAGCGTGGTTTCTCACTTCCTGGGCAGATCAAGAGCTGCAGCCTCAGTGACAGGGACCTGCTGTAATTTACACAGGACCTCTGGAGGCTTGGTGACTAGATGAGGAAAAAATCAGTCAAAATAAAAATGGTGAAGGCAGGAGCTCAGGACAACAAGCAGGGAAAGCTTCCCTCATACCAGTGGTTAAAATACAAAAAAATTTTTAAAAAGAAAAAAGGAAAAATACAAGAAATAATAAAAGCAGCACAAGCAACTCCACACACTGCAGTGGAGACACTCCCACCCACTAAGAAGTGGGAGAAGTGGGCTCCCATTTCAGGTTCTGTGCCCTGCTGGGGCTCCCACACAGGTGTGAGCACAGCCCAAGCTGCTCTGCAGGCACCGTGGGCAGCAATCAGCTAAGCAGGGAAACTCTAACCACGCTGGTTTCCGACTTAACATTCCATTTCCTGAAGTTCCCTGCTGTCTGTTCTCTCCTCAAACACACTTGTATATGCTGAGTGCATCAGATCTAGCCCTGAGCTCAAGGCACTGGATCAGTTTCAAACAAGAACCTGCCTAGTCTGCCCTGCAATGCAAGCTACCAACCTTTAAACCAGCTTCAAGTGACTCGTACAGAGTGCATGTTCAGCCCCCAAATTAAAGCTACTCTGAGAGAAGCTCATGGTCTGACACACATCAGAGACAGTAACTGGACTAACCCACTGCCAGTGGACAAGAATGGTTTTTAAAATAAATTTATCATCACAAAAGAAAGAGCTCACCTTCCCTAGGCTAGGACTTTAAGTGTGCTGGCATCCCCAGGCCACAGCTGCTTCTGTGTTACACATAACCCTGCTGTAAATAATGCAATTACTCTGGAAGAACACCAGTTAACAGAACAAGATGTAACTCAATACTAATGAACTTAAGGCAGTAATACTCCTTGTACTACAAAGCTGTGGCTTGCAGAGCTAATAAAACAAAATAGTGGTTCCCAAATCAATGTACTACTCACTTCTACAGCATAATGCAGGGCTGAGGAGGCTGGATGCAATGAGAGGTTCTCTAGAGGCCTAATATAGGGTTTCTCCCATCCTGAAGCCAAGGACCATTCAATTGTCAGCATGTTATCAGTGAACACAGTTCCAAACACCAGACCTGTGGGGTCTGGTTTCTCCTTGAACGTCGTAGCTGGGGTGATAATCAAGTCGGAAGCCTGAAGGAACATGGAGACAAAAACGAAGTGTATCAAAATAATGAAGACAGACTGATTTAAAATTATTCTGCATCAATGAACAAGGACAAGCCTTAATATTTTCTCTGCAGGGATATTTAATGACATGATGGTTAAAGGAAACTAACCTCTGAGTAGCTGGCAAAATATTCATGAAGTGCACACCAACATATATACAGTGCTGTTATACAAGAAGCAGCACATTTTGAAATTCTGTTTAAGAATCAAGTTAAAGAAGCAGTACAAGGTACAAACCCAGAAAATTAGCACATGAAATCTCTTGGACACTTACGTTAACACCCCTCTACAAGTTCCAGAAACACCTAATTGCTGTACCTCAGAATATCAGCTGATCATCAGACATTAATCACCATCACAACTAAGTAGATGCCACACTGATTTTCCTTTAATACATAAAACCAACGTGAGAGATCAGAGCCAGCAGTCAGGAAGGCACTTATGCCACAATAACTTGCTCATTGCAACACTTATGACCCTAGAAAGATCCCATTAGCAAGGAGGTTAAATGCTTCCCTGCACCAGGGACTGCACAGACTCTCTTGTAAGCCCATGACCAGCTGCAGACATGTGCCACAGGGTTTTGTACTGGTTTTGGCTGGGATAGAGTTAATTTTCTCTATGATAGCTCCTGTGGTGTGAATCATCCCGAAGAACAGCAGGGAAATTAGGAATGCAGACCTCTGGCAAGTCACTCCCCTTTTATTCACAGGTAGGGGCTGAACAACCAGAGAGGGCTACAAAGCAGGCAGAGCCTTGACTCACCTTCTCCTTTCTCTTCCTGTGCTTCCTTCTGAGCATTTAAACTGCTGCTCAGAGGCCAGGGAGAGTTCAAAGAATCATATTCAAAGCTCCATTTTCCTTCCTAACATAACTCAGAAAGCACTGCCCCTTCCTGCAGACCCCCAAGTGAAATCCTGCTCCTCTGTGCTGGGTGCATAGGGAACAGACTGCAACAGAGGTAGTCCAGAATACTGATCAAGAAATTTTCAAAATTATCATTTGATCTAAAAAGGTGCTTCTGCAAGAGATTTCAGTGTCTTGGACTTCTCACCCCCTGCATGCATTTTGAAAAAGAGATAAAATCAGTCCCAAGCTTTTGAAGAAGCACACACCCCCATCTCTGTAAACAACTTAATTTTCAAGATGTCTTTAATGAACAAAGACCTGTTGATTAGATGTTTTGGTTCAGGTTTGGTTGGGTTTGTTTTTTTTGCTTAATGGTTTAGATGTGAAATTAACTTAGAGCAGGAGCACATGAATAGCTAAAAGCTTGTTTCAACTATCTCCAATTATAAGGCTTGTCTAGATATTACAGTGCATTAGTCTGGCTGAATTAATACATAATCTGATGAAACAACCATCACTCTTCTTAACTCTTCCTTTTATTCTTCTGGCAGTGCATGCTCCAACGGGAGAAGCACCACCTAATGATGTCCTGAAACTAATTTTACCTGGCAACCTCTTAGCACTCTTATCAAGCTTTAGGAAAAAAAAAGTATTACAGAAGATGTGGATCAGAACAAAAACCACAGAGTGTGTGCAATTACCCACAGCGCAGGACTCAGCTCAAGAAAACAATTACAGGGGAGCAGGGATGTCAGTGGGGCTTAAGTGAGTGTGCAGAACACAGCTGTATCTCTGGGCTGATCTCTGCAAGAACCAGAGGTGCTAAAGAACTCCCCTTCCCATGGTACCAACTGCTTTCCCTGGACTCCAGGCTCCTGCGTCTCAGGTCACTTTCATTAGGGTAATTATGGTTACAATAAACTGGCCTGGGGACCATAATTATAATTTGAAGCCTCTTCTCCTGAAAATCCCATCATTGTGCTGATTTCTGCTTTCATGACTCCCTTTGCTGCCTCCTCACTGGTGGTAGCACAAATACTTGAAAGGCATCACTTCAAACAGTTTGTTAAATTTGCTGGGGTTAACAAACAGCTTTTATTTAAAGATGGGAAAGAATTTTAACCTGGCTCTACTCATAAATCCACAAGCAGGGTAGAAGGAGCAGCAAGCTGAACAAGTTAAGAAACACACCCACTGCATTTCAGTTTGAGTCCCTTGAAGGCAGAAAGCTCAGAGAGGTAGGAAGCTATGACCCTTATCCAGAAAAGAAGCAGACAGTTCCCAAACCACAGAGCTTCCTGGAACTGCACAATCTGCCTATTTGCTCCTTCTCACCTCCCTCAGAATTTGGGCAAACCAGATTTCCTTCAGACACTGTGCCAACACCTGAGTCAACAGCGTCAGGTACAATTGTGACCCGTAACAATTCCTGCAAACAGCAGCAGGAACAGCCTGGCCAAGACCTTGGAGACAGGCAGAACTGCACAGACCAGCAGGGCAGCAATCGTTCAACAGGCAAAAAGGCAACTGTTCTCATTCTTATAATCCTGTTAAGATCTCTGGAGATCCACTGGTTTTGGCCATTACTTTCTTAATATCCTTTCTTAGGACTCTACTCCTTCACCCATTATGTCTTTTTCTCCGTTTTTTTACCAAGCAGTGCAAATTAACAGTGTGCAACAGCACCCAAATATTTCAGAATCTAAATGCTTTTTATGTCAAGACAGCATCAAGTGCTGCAATGCATTTGGTCTTCTTTTTCCATGGAGCAGAACACACTGGGAGGAGGTTTTGGAGGGTCATCCTTGGAGTACTCTCTCCCACAGTGTGGTCTGCATGAAGTATTAGCTCAGCCTCTTCTGGGTCACTGAGAAGTAGGACACCCTACACACCACCTCACCTGGCTCACAAACCCTCTGTTCAAGCAGCACCAGGAGGGAAATCAAACACTCAGAAGAACCCAAAGGGCTCTTCACAAAAAGGGAGCAGAGCAAGGCCAGGTGACAAATGCCAGGGTCTGATTAATCTGATTAATTAATCAATGCCTATTATGTTAACATCACTCTTTAAAGTATTATCACAGTGCTACCCTGCTATCACCTATGACCTTCACAAACAGCAATTTACTTTCTTCCTTTGCCAACATTCCCCAAGCCCTAAAAGCAGCACGTTAAGGATGCATTAGGGATTGCCATTAGCTCCCATCCAGATCTCCACTGTTTGTACTGCCAACACAAAGGGGAATTTTCAGCTAGGTTTTTGTTTTGTTTGCTTTGTTTATCAAACATGCTCTCAAGCACCTCCTGATGCTGTTGCCCAATAAAACCATTAATCTGGAAGGAAAACTGGTAAATGCTGAACCAAAAGGATAAGGGAGATTAAAAAAAGAAGTGGATGTGGCACATGGTCTAACAGAGTGCAGCTATTTGGCACCTGTTTTCTAAAGTAAAATCACACAGTCCCAAGCCTGCAAAGTCTCCATGTCACAGCAGAAAGGGACGTAGATGTCCCTCCAACATCCCAGCCCAGGACACTCTGGTAAGGAATAGGAAATACCAGACTGCCCTGCCTATGGTAGGCAAAAGGGAGTGGTAGGGAAACCAGCTGCTTATTTTGGATTTTCAGGGCTCATATGGCAACATTAAGCCTACACAGGGCTGCTGGCCCCAAGAGACACCTTCTGAGAACCCCCTCAGCTGAACAGTGCCTGTTCATTCCAATGCAGCTTCTTCCAGGGCAAAGCTTTACCCAGCCCAAGTAAAGAAGACATAGTGTGACCTCATGAAACTAAAATTCATCATTTGATGCCAACAGATCATCTCAATCATCAGCTGGGCCAGTTAAAGGTGACATGCTGGTCCGTGTCAATTCTAATCCAGGCTGTGACAAGCCATCCTGGTGCCTGGCTGAGCTGGCACTTCAATGCTTGTTCCACCTCACCTCTGCAACGGCTTTAAGTGGATTTGGAGCTGACAGCAGCCCCTGGCCAGAGCTGCTGCTCTCCTTGTTGCATTCCCACCTTTCTTACCCCAGACAGCCATCTCAGATAGGTGCAGATGGCAAGGGCATATCTTGTCTTACACTTTCTAGCAAGTTTTGTCAATGCCTTTCCAAATGATCCTTGGCTGCAGTTATTTGCACTGCACTGAAAATCCCAGACCATAAGCTGTGACAGGTCTAACTCATTTAACTCACCCAAACTTTCCTAAGCACTGTGCTAGGCCAGGCATTTCTATCACTTAACTGAGTAAAAACAGACCTGGCAGCCCCAGCTGTAAAATAACTCAAAGGTCACCTAAAAACAGCAGCAAGTTTCAGCAGAGATCCTCAAAACATTAACATGCACCCAAGTGAGACTGACTGCAATCTCCTCTGACGAAAAAGTAACCTCCCTGACCTCCAGTCTAGGTGATTAATTCAAGATCACAAGCAACTGCAATAATTTTTTATCTTATGCTGAATTTGTAAGCATATCCCTGGAAAGATCACGGCATTCTCATGCAATAACAAACACAGAAGCACAAGCAAAATCAAATAACTTGTTTTGCCCTTGCACTTGAGAACAGCAGTGGAACAAATCCTGAGAAGGAGGCAGATTACTAAAAGCATAAGGAATTACTGTGATGGGGAAAGGTAAAAAAGCATAGCTAAGGACAGTTGGAGACAATGAATAAAGTAACGTTTATGTAAGCTATCCTATAATCCCTTTACCATCTATACTATTTTAAATTTACAACAGAGCCTGAGGCTTGAGAATGGAAAATGTGCCAAGATATTATAAGATTGGAGGAAGAAAAAAAGCCCTATTTTTAATACTACCACTAGCATAAAAAAAAATAAAAAAATTCCATCTTCTGCAATCCCAGGGCAAATATCAAAAATAACAGATATCTTTCAACATAAAGCTTCCTTGAAACTTCATCTGAAAAGTATGTTAGCACACGTAATTGGACTGAGTCCTGGAATCATTGCATCAGGTTGTCTGTACATTGGGTAATAAACCACAGAACGGATGACACAGCAAAAGAGAGCCAAGGCTCTGAATCAGCTGTGAGACAGTCATGGAAACAGCAGAAAATACGGCTGGAAGGACTATGTCCAGTCCATCCTCTGCAAGGCATCTCACCCGAACTATTCATGACAGATACTTCTCAAATATTTGTCTCACAAAAGAATGAAATTCTGCTACACTCTGCAAGAAAAGGAGGGCAGCATGAACTCCTGCTGGCTCCTTCAGCCTTTCCCCTGATCTGACAGAGGCTCCAGCTCTGCTGCAGGAATGTTTGATCTGCAGCAGTAGGTAGGGAAGTAAACCTGTTCTGACAAGAAAACAGAAAAGTGGTTGGAATTGACATAAATTTCTTGCCTAAAGGAATGAAAAGGGCACCCAGGGCAGCAGCACAGCTGAAAATACATTCTAAAGCCCTCAAAACACAACAGAAGGGAAATAAAGATGTTGGAAAGCTACAGTCAGGCTAGATGACAGAGAAAGCATAAATTTCTTTTGCCCTAAAAACATTCATTTCAACAGCACTAGCTAAATTTTAAGAGTTTTTCCATGTTGCTGAAATGCTGCCTGCATAACTTCCCACTGATTTGATCCAGAGACCATTTAAATTAATCAAGACCCTTATTCCAGCTTTGTAGGGATCTGGATTGCAAGGCAGGAAAAGCTACTTGAATCTTTACAGCCTCACCCCTTTCTTCTGCTCCAGGAAAATTAAATGGATTTATAATTGTTACGTTTGGGGCTTTTTTTCTCCATTACTCATTAGTTTCTTCTTTTGAAATATGTTAATGGAGATGTGTTTTTAAGGTTAAGAAGGATGCTGGAATGGGGTTCCTACAGATCCTAAGGAAACCTTCCACCTGATATTAAGGAAATCTTAAGAAACAAATCTACTTGATTTTAGTGGGGTCTGCCTCCTCTACTCCAGCTATTTGTATTTGCAGGTCTACAAAAACCAGTCACTTAGTATCTCTCCTATCAAAAAATTCTCTAAAACATTTCAAATATGATTGTCTCTGTAATTCAGACCACAAAGACGTTGATGAGTCTACTAAACACTGGAATAAAACCAGATACACTGGCTGATTTTGGTCCCATGAATCACTTGTTTGGTAACAGCTGCTCCAATCAGCTAAGTGGGGTGAGCAGTGTGAGCAGGCTTAAATGCAGCCACTGCACTGGTGTGAAAAACACACTGGCGTGAAAAACACACTGCTGTAAGCTCTCTGTTACTCTGGGGCAAGTCAGCTCTACAAACCCTCTTTGGCCATGCAACTGCACTTCAGCCTGCAGTGTAGACACACCTGGGATTCAGAGCAGAAAGAAGCAATTCCACTTAGGGAAACACAGACTGCAATTCCCTAACAGCAGAAAGTCCTCTCATATGTTTGTAAGGAAACATTAAAACAGAAAAACCAGAACTAGGACCATTCTTCACTAATGGCAGACATAGCTAGTTATCTAATTCATGTGCTTCAGTATTAACACAAACTGCTTTTCTCAAAGATCTGACAGCTGGGTTAATGCAATTCCTGATGCTGTGCTGCTCCTTGCCTCACAACCACTGCATTTCTGCACAGCAGCATAAACACAGCGTTCCATTTTTAGAAAGACTTTGCCTGGGAGAAGGTTTGAGTCTAACACAAGCTGAGGGCTCACACTGGCCTGTGACACAAGACTGGAATAGAGAGGTCTCTGACATTTCACCAACAACACATCTTTGCACAAAGATTCAAGACACTACCGTCTCCTGGTTTGGGAAATACCATTTGTATTTCACACCAAGCAACTGAAACAAAAAATGAGATTTTTTTGCATCTAACCTTCTTGGAAAGAGGTAGCCATGCTGAAGGAAGAAATGAACTGCAAACCTAAATTTCAGACAAACAAGTTGGAAGTATTTTGCCTAAGTAGCCTGGCCAGTCACAAACATGTTGTGTGGAGTAGCCAAGAATAGAATCATAATCTCGTATGTCCAAGTCCTGAGCAGTTGCAATTAAATCTTCTTACCCTGATTTTAATAAGCCTGCAGACATGCAGGGAAGTGGATTCATGGAATGCAGGCATTCAAAACCATTTGGAAATATAAAATGCTTTCATGGTACAGTCTCTATAATGTACAGAGGTTATGGGAATCATTTCAAACACTCAGTTAACCACACCTGACTCTTTCTCAGATTCCATCTCCCTCTCACACTGGCAGACAGAAGGTAAACTTAAATATTGCCATGACATTCAGTGTCTGATCTGCCAGTGAAAATGCCACAGTTTGCCATTTCATTCCACTCAGTACTTTCTTAAAAACAGGGACTAAATATGGGATTAACATGAATCTCTTCCAACTCTCTGAGCTGTTAATTCATAGAAAGTGAGGATATCCTTTCAAAAGCAAGCAGGAAGGCCAAGAGAATCCTACGGAAAAAAAAACAATCCAACTTAATTCTCTTCCTAAATTGTAGCTTCTATTCAAGTGTGTTCAGCAAAGAAAACATTTACTATCAAAACTGGGGACATGACATCACAACAACATTAAAATTTAAGAAATCTTGGAAATAGGTATGCACAATGTGGATTTTTTGAGTTTTGGAGTCCGTTTCTAAGTTTTCTTTGATCACTGACTGGTGCTAATCCTTGCATTTTAAAACCAACTCTTTACCTTGGGAAAAACAAATGCAGAAAATGATACAAGCTAAATGCAATCTCCAAAATTCCAGTACAATTTCTGTGCTGTTACAGACACATCTTAAGCTCCTAGTGAATAAAGTGATAAAGCATCCCTTTCTTGTGCTATACATCAACTCAGCCAAACTGCCCCTGGCTGGTTTTTTAGCAGTTTCCTTTTATCTGGGCTAAAAGCTCCTGTTACTTGCCGAAGACAATTAGCTTTATTTGCAAATCCTTCAGCTCCAGATAACAGGACAGTCAGTTCCTCTCTTACAGCTTTGAAAATCTATTTGCTAAAAGCCTGCAGCTGTTTGAAGAACATCACCCCGGTGAAGAGAAACACAGAACCACTTGCCATCGAGCTGAAAATGAAAGGACCTGCCACGTATCCCAAATTCTTTCCTAATAACTGGAGTGAGAGCAGCAGATATGTGTCAGTCTGGTGCACCTATAAATAGTAATACTCAAAAGAGTTTGTGTCGTGCCCAAGTGCATGCAGAATATCACAGAAATCACTCAGCACTCTTTATCCTGGAACTGGTAAAGATGAGGGAATGGATTTGATTGTTCATCACCTGAAATAATTCTGCAGCATATACAGACCTGCTAGGATGCATAACCAGGTGATATGGAAGTACAGTGATTTAACAGTATTATTACTCACCAATCTTTCTAAATTCAACACAACACAAAAAATAAATAGTTTTGTTACCACTGACAATAACACAAAGCAAACCGATCCTGCTGAAATCAAAATAAAATCAGAATAACCTTTTCTAAAGCAGTGCCCAGCCCACACATACTAAATATTGTTATGACAATAACAGAGCTGGCCTCTAGCTTGGCATTCCTCATCTAACAGCTATGTACTTCCACAGAGCAGATGCAGAGATGAGCCACCAAATGGTAACTGAAGGCTTTAGCTGAAGAGGATCAGGAAAACAGGAATTCTTCAGGAGAGCACTGCATTCAGCAAAGGCACAGAGGGCCTGCTCCAGGGCTGATGGGAGCCCCACTTCCAAAGCATTTGGAGAGCTTTACTGTATCCTGTTACACACATATATCCACTGGGTTGTTTCTCTTTTACTGCTTCACAACAGCTGATATAACAGCAGATTTTCTATACACACATTCCAGGGAGCTACTGCTCATCACAGCATCAAGATGTCATTAAATTTTCATAATAAATCTCTCCCCATACAATTTAATGTAAAGGAAATGTTCTAGCTGATCAAGAAAAATTTTAAATGGATTCTAACATTGCCATTTTAAATGGCAATGCAGGGCATTCTTCTAATATCCCCACCTAACACTCAAAACCCCTGAAGAATCAACAGCTGCTATATGACAAAAAGCCTCACTGAGGGCACATATGCTTTGGCAGGTAAGTAATTTACTGATGTCAGTAGAAAATGACAAATTGAGGATAAGCTAGGGAAGAAATAATATATATATTTGAAAATACATAAACCATGTAAATTGCTTTATATTTATTAGCCTTGTAGGTAATATGGTAACTATAATTGTGTGTATTTCCTCATTCCAAAAATACTTGAGTGTTCCCCTGATCCATATGCTCTGAGCATGTCAGTAACTTTACCTACTGCTCTGTAAAATGAAAATAGAGGAAAACTGCTCAGTACCTCCCAAACTCTTCCAGAAGTGGAACTTCGACCCTGTCACACTAATGTGATGAAGTCAATTACCTTAGACTTCAAGATGATATTTCAAAAATTAGACTAATCAGTATTTTATATACTTTGATCTTTGCATTGGATGGGAAACAAGAAAATTTGGTAAAAAAAAATTCACATCTTTCATTTTAAAAAAAATACCAGGATCAGAGAACTGTTTATCACTGCCAGCAAACTTCTCACATACCATATAGTTTTCTAAAATAAAGCTTAAAACCATCCATTTTCTCAAAAGAGATTGTTTTCTCTCCCAATTCCCAGAGAAAAGAATCCTATATCCCACTGCATTTACCACAAATCACAGGCTCACTTAGTATAAAAATGATTATGGCTCACAGAAATGTAAAACTTTCACTGGCAATCTCTCAATTTGAACCACAAATGTAAATTCAAACCTGCACTGGAAAAAGAATTTCAGTTTCTTCTCATGGAAAATACATTACAGCTTTAGATTCTGTGGAAAAATTATCAGAGATTTTTTTTTGGTTGGGAGTTTTGGTGGGGTTTTATATAGGTAGAGTGGAAATAATCTTTATATTCAGATTTGTAAAATACTTAGCACAGCATCACCTAATTCACAGCTTAAAAACGTTACAGCAATGCAAGAAACAAATACCAAGCCATATATCACTACAGAAAATTCAGTATATCCAGCACCTCACCTGGCTGGAGGTGAGACAGCCTGAACTGGAAGCCCTGCAGGTGTGTCAGCAGAGCACTGCCCCTTGCCTAGCAAGCCCAAGATGCCCACAGCCCTGCTCCAGCCTGCCCAGGCAGCTGCCAGGGGCTCACATCCCACCGGCTCAGAGCCTGGCAGAAAACCGTGGCAGCACTCACAGATATTCAGAGCAGCACTGTCGCCACATTTCCCTTCTCAGAGAAAAGCAAGGCACAACTTCCCAAGGATGTTCTGGGATTCACATTCCCTGAACCTCAGAGAAAGGAAAAACAATTCTCATCTCATTTGCTGGGCCTGTGTTTGTTCACAAGTGGAGCGCACTGTGGAAGGCTGTTTACCTGAAGGGAACTGATAACTGGATTCTGCTGTGAGTGTTTTGATTCACTGACCAGTTGAATCCAGGTGTGTGTCGAGACTGTCGGCTGACAGTCACGAGATGCTGGGCAGTGGAGTGCAGTTGAGTGCTTGGCAGATTCAGTTTAGATGTAATGGAATACAGTATAGAATAATACAGTATCATAAAGTAATTAATTAGCCTTCTGGTAAGACGGAGTCCTCCTCATCATTCCTCCCGGACATCGGGTGAAAACGTCACCGATACAGCACAAGCACAGGAGTTAAAGAGTTAAACATTTCTCCTTCTGCCACCACAAACCTTCCCATGAGCAACTCAATCCAGGTCCACTTTAGGCTACAGCTACTCCACTCTGCTCCAGTGTGGCAAAGCAGACTTCCCTAGAAAGAAAATTCCCTGGAAAGTCTGCACCACTTTGGCACACTAAACAGGCTGTTAAAAAGTAAAACAAAAGAACTGAACTTTGCACCATGACAATGCCAATTTTTCCACAGGTTCAGATCACTGAAACTCAGAGAAACATTACAGGAGTAGGTAATAGCTTTTTGAAGTGCCCCATTTATCAGTCTCAAAGGGAAAACAAAGACAAATTCCAAGCCAAAAGGCTACATTAAATCATCTTTCGTGATATGAGAGAAATAAAAGGCATCACAGACACCTTTAGTTTCTTAACTTAATCAAGTTTCTTAAACAAGTGCTAGGAATTCCAAGTCAGAACTCACACATTAAAGAAACCAGAGTGACATATGGAAACAGACTGCTGCATTCTCCACACAACATTCATTCTGTCTTGTGACAGCACAATGAGCAGAATGAATGCATTAGAGGAACTACCAGATTTTCAGCCATAAAAATTAAGTGCCTTGGACACAATTGTGTGCTGTTTCATGGTATTACTGAATGCAAGTATAAGAACAATACCAGATACGTGCATTTCTTGATCCAGCTTCCCAAAAAATCATTCAGTGGCACAAAGGATGACTGTACTCTCAATTACTAGTGTGATATCCCCTCACAGAGACCCAGCGCTGCCTAGAGACAAAACCTACAACTTAGGTGTGGCCACAAATCACCATCTGCTATTTAAATAAATATATTTAAAAGTGCATTCAACAGCTGAGGGAGGGAAGATGATTTCACTCACATGGAAGGAACTTGGTAGATAAATCCTGGAGATCTGGCACTTTCTACAATACAGGAAACTGCAGCATAATCACTATTTCCTTCAATGTTTCTTAGCTGTTCCAAGACCACTGCTCACAAGGCAGCTCGGAATGCCATACATTAAATGTAAACACAGACCTGCCAGGATGAGACACTTAACTGCAGAAATGAGTCAAATTAAGGTAGCTCAGTGGCAGTCAGGATGGAGGAAATGCCAATTCTGACCTGCTGCTTTTAAAGAAGCATGAAACCAGAGAAGCAGCCAGAGGGGCTCACCGCCTGCCAGAAATTGTGCTAACATTCATGCCTTCCCTCCCAGTGTACAGAGACTTTACCTTTCAAAGCCAGGCAGAAACTGCAGCAAAACTCAAAGCAGCCCACCCCATCTAAAAAGCACAGCACTGCATTCTGAACAGAAATGTCTTCAGAGGACTAAGCTGGCATTCAAATGTTGGCCATGACCCACTGTGAACAATATGTTTTATGTAAGCTTTAACCAAAACCATACCCTGTTTTCTGCACTCCCACAATCTTGGATTGCTTAGGTCACTGGCACAAAATTGCAGCTTTCCTCAGAGCACAGTCAGCCCCATGGGTCAGCTTGATTCCTTTGAAATATTACTAGCTATAGTTTCTGAAATTGTAACCCATAACTGTCTTCCACAAAAATGTTTGAGAAGCTCCCTAGAATGAATCCAGGCTATTTTATTTTCATTTTTCTGTCGCTGGTTTTGTCTTAATTTATGAAGTTTTTCCTTAATTTTACTGTGAAGCTAAAGAGGCTGAAAAATAATTATTATAATGCACAACACTACAACCAGGACCTATCTTCTCACCTTAACTTTCATACACACACTTCCCACAGTACAGTATTTTCTAGAAATCTCTAGATTTCTAGAAAATCTCAGCTCACCTTCAGAAACTGAGCCAGAAGGCAGGACTGAAATCTTACAAATTAGACTTCAGCCTGAGCCAGCTGCTTTCTCCTAGCATTATTCTCTTTATGACCATCTGTCCCACCTGCTAATGTGTTTTTCCCCTCACCCAGCCTCTCCCCTACAATGATTTGCCATTCTGGCTGCCACACAAATACCAGTGGAAAGGAACCTGGACTAAATCCAGCTTTGTGCCACCCGGTATTTGGAGCTTTGGTAAGGCACCTGCTTAACTGCTGGTATAATTAAATCTGCCTTAAGCCTGTTTTAATTTATGCCAAGCTCACCTGTGACCCAAACACAAGAGTTTGTTGTCACTCTGCCTTCCTTCTGGACTGCCTCAATGAGTGAAAGTTTGGGTCAGTTTGGTTACACAAGGGTCTCCTCTTGTACAGCAATTCTTGTTTGCAAATACCTGAGCACGCTCTGCTTAATCAATCTACTGAGATCTATCTGGTTATTGAAGGTGAATCCACAAAACAACCCCTGCACTCCAGACTTGTGATTTCTTGTGGTTTCAAAACTGGCTGCATGCCTGGTTCTGTCAACATTTTTCAAATCAGAACTTCTGGCTGAAAAGTCATCCTGAATTTTCCTCCTTGGGCAGAATTACTGGAGAGACACAACACGAAGAAATGAGGAAGAGAAGAAGTAGGAAGGGCTGAGAATGAGGAAACAAAAATTAAATGGCATGTTGCTGCATGGTGAAATTCTGCAGTCATGGACTCTCAAGAATTCCTTGCTGTTTTCAATGAGACCAACATCAGAATAAACCTTATCAAAGATATTATATATATATTATGCAGATATTATAAGATACTAAGATATAGTAAGATATAAGATATTCTATTATATATATAATAATATAAATATTATCAAACATTTATTGCAGCATTCATTTTTCATATCTGTTTAGAGCCTGACAACTGAAGGGGAAATAATCACTTATGCATAGTTCAGAAGACTGCACAGCTGCGGCACTGCCCAAAAAAGTCAGGAAGACCACAACACTTACAAAGCACATCATTCTAATTTCATCTCATGTACTGCTGACAATAGTCAGAAATAACAGGAACAGAACTGCTGAAAAAACATGAGTTTTTCTGAGTACTACTTTTATATTTCTGCAAAATATAGATAAGTCTTTTTTAAAGACTGTAAATCAGGGAGTAAGAGAGAAAAAGAATTAGAGATGTGTGACATAAAGAATAAAGGCAAAAGATGCAGAAAAGGCAGGAAAAAGGCAATTAGGACAGATGCAGGATTCAAAGGAGCACGTGCTGACAGGCTCTGCACTTCCAACAGGAAACTGGAAGCTGACATCTGTACCCATACAGTTTGTAAAATGAGCTCTTAGCTACTAGCACTGCATTCAGGAAGGAGGCAGAGGAAAAGAATGGTATCTTAACTGAGCTCATTTCTAGGCATAAGATTAAAATAAAAAGAGAAGGATGCAATTTCATGTCAGCTCCCGACAGCTGCTCAGCATTCCTGACTCTCACAGCCCTGTTTGTTGTGGAGTGCAGATAATGTTCCCAAGCTGCAGAGCTTTGGAGCCCTTCTGTGATCCTTAGCTCTGCAGCTTTGGACCCAATGGAAATAAACCTTCTCCTGAAGGCCATTGACACATACCTTGAAAGATTCAGTCATTTGCTTTCCTGTTTCTCCTGAGATTCCTCCACCCGTGTACTCATTCTGGCAGCCCTAGGAAAAACAACACCAGAGCAAATCAAATTCACTGCACATGGCAGGAAAGGTGATACACATCCAGTTCATTCATTTCAGGGACAGACTGTATTGAATCAGCAGACTTTGCCACCAGCAAATCTATTACCAAGAACTTTGTGGTGAGTTCTTAGAACAACCTTCCATCTTCTGGGCTCTCAGTTTTACTTCAGCTGCTTTATTTTGTGCAGCTGCATTTCAGGGCTTTATATATGTAACATGTATATACACACATAACATCCTAGATTAGATTATCACTCTGTAGTATAGAAGGGTATGGACAACATCACAAGTTTTTCATTCAGAGCTGAATAAATAAACTGGGTTTTTACTCAAGTTTACACAGCCTTGCTACCAGCAAAAAATAAAAGACAAACTCCCAGCCACAGCAGATCTCACTTCCTCTCCCCTTCCCCCCAGGGAGCGCCCCACATCCCTCCTGCTGCCTCTTCTCAGCTTTAACCCTTCTGTTCCTCTTTCTTTGTAGCTCTCTACAGCAAGGCAGGCAATCGTGGCTACAGGACCCTCCCTATGCACTAAAAGAGAACGTGCCAAGAGAGATCATAAATCTCTTTACAACATCCTTCATTAAAAATATGTTTTATTTGCCTTAAAGCTGAGGGTTTTCTCCACAAAGACAAGACTTTGGCAGAGTGGCAGACCCAAGCAGGACTAAAGTGTTACCCAAAGCCAAGGACACTGTATAGTAACAGCTCCTTGCTTTACCTGTAATTTTTCAAACACTTCCAAACCCACTGGTAAAATCCTAGAAAGCCTTCATGACACCATCAGCTGACAGCAGTGAAGCATTCCACAGATGAATGGAGGCAGCTGATTTTTCTCTGCACTGCAATGAATTAGGATGGAGAGCCTGCTGGTCACCAGCTAACAGGATGGGAATTGCCAGCTCTGGAAGAAAAATATCCCAATGCCATCATCCCAGCTCTGGGAGAAAAATATCTCAAAGAGCTCCAGCTCCACTGCTGGCTTCTGTCTAACATCCAGCATGCCAAGCTGGATTTGCTAATAATAATTACTGGTGACAGCAAATACTGCCAAGTACTCAACCATTCTGCTTCAGCTTCTTCCTGCTGCTGCTTCATGGAGTTGCCCTAAAGCAAGAGCTGGCATCAGCACAGAGGACTGGAGCTGGATACAGCTTAATATTCTTTTTCATGATCTTTTTTAAAGATAGCAAGTTTGCATGTGAATCTGAAGTGCAGACCACCTACAGGAACAGCCCCTGGGGCTCCATCACATTGCCCTTCAGTTCAACATTACCAATGAACTCAGTGAAGTCACTAGCCCCATTTTTGGGCACATGCCACGGGGCCAGTCCTGCCCTCCATGAAGTCATTACTAATTTTTACAGATTTAACTCATATTTAAAACAAGTAGCTAACTGCCTTTGTTAACCACACTGAGATTAAACTGAGTTAATCCCTCAGCACTAGAAAGAAATACCACAATTACCTTCTAATTAATGGAGTCATATTTTAATGGCTCCATGGACTACAAATCTGAAACATGTTGCTAAGTGCAATAGGGAAAATTGCTCCCTGGTTCAGCGCCAGTGTTGCCAAGGGAGATATGCCAAGCATAAATTTGCCCTTTGTGGTTAATAGCATGGTAGATTTACAACTGCCCCCATTAAAACACTGATGTTATCCTAAGGATACACTTGAGCCACTGGGTCAACAACTTGTCAGAAGTCACTCAAGACTGTCTCAAGCAGCTGTACAATTACACAAGCATGACATTGTTTCCTAGGTTGTGCTGTAGAGATATCAGTGTTTTCTCTGTGGTGTATGCAACTGCTTTTTCTAAACAGGAAATAGAAGAGTAATTCAAAGTTTTCCTTCGAAAATATGGAAAACAAATATTGATTTTCACATTACTGTAAAGCCTGTATGAGAACAAGGTGTAAAATCTTACAATAGATTAAACTTGGTTTAAAAATGGTGTTTATATGTCATTTCATCACTGTGAAACACCACTGAAATAAAGACTGCTGAGCAGTAATTCTGTTGTTACTTTTACTGATGATCCCAATGCTCTAATGACCATTACAAACCCTTCAGCACAGAGTAATCCCAAGACACTCAGCTGGGTAACAGTGCTCCTCACATCAGCACGTAGCTCCAACCCAACTCTTACACAAGGCACAGCTAAAGCCTCAGTGGCTATTTGTGTATGGAACACTCCCTGGCACTTCTGGCAAATCTTGGGCTCAACAGCTGTCACCTGCCCTTCTTTAGAGCTGTCCCAAACCTGACATCCAACTGCTGCACTTGGTCCTCAGGCTGCCTCAGACACACATCTCCTACATCTCCTGGCATCATGGTGCTGCAGTCCATGCTGTCCCTGGCACACCTTGTGTGCACTTGGTCCTCAGGCACACATCTACATCTCCTGGCATCATGGTGCTGCAGTCCATGCTGTCCCTGGCACACCTTGTGTGCACTTGCACTTGGTCCTCAGGCACACATCTACATCTCCTGGCATCATGGTGCTGCAGTCCATGCTGTCCCTGGCACACCTTGTGTGCACTTGGTCCTCAGGCTGCCTCAGGCACACATCTACATCTCCTGGCATCATGGTGCTGCAGTCCATGCTGTCCCTGCTGCCTCTGGCACACCTCCTCTGCTTCTTCTGGGCAGTCAGACCACTCAGCCTTCTGCTACAAAACCAGGCCCATCTCCTTCCTGAACTCCCCAGGCTTCCTAGACTGCATGAGTGTGCTTTAGCTGTTCCTGTGCCTTCACACCTGGGGCTTCTGGGGGCACACTCAGCATCAGCATCTTTGTTCTGGTTTGGGACTGTCTGTTTGATGAACTGCAATTCCACCAGGTGCTTTGTCAAACTGCTGTGCTTGGGGTTTAACTACTCCATCTCCCTGGCTCATCTTCAGCTGTGAAACAGGAACTGAAAAGTACCAGAAGCTGTGAACTTCACCTGCAAATCCTTCTTTAATCCATAGTGTACGACATCATTTATTAAAAAGAGAAGTCACCAGTTCTCAAAAAAATTTTCCAGTTACCTCTATACATCATGTACTTTGTCACTCTTTCTCAAATAAAACTAGTTCTTTATTCAGTTCCCTGTTCGCTTAATTTTCCCTGTTATTAGAGAACTCTCCTGACCACCAGGACACAGAAAACTTTCCCTAGCAGAAGGCAAGAGTAAGGAAACAAATTGAAAATGTTGTCTACAGAGCTCACACTTTCAGCTAGGAAATCATACTGCATGCTCTTGAAAACAAGTCAAATTCTGCAGCCTCACAAAACCCTTAGTTATCTTTTTTGGTTTCAGCAGCCACCTGTGTGAAATCCCCCCCAGACAGCTCCAGTGTCTCCACTCTGAGGGAGATTTTCATCAGCAGCACCAGTGCCCTGCTGAGTACTACCAGTGGCAGGGAACACCTGGAAACCTCATTTCATGCCCATGAAAGAACTGCAGACAGTGCATTTTTGGGCAAGCATTGGCTATCCACGGAGGTCAAGACCCTAAAGAAACCAAATAAATCACAGATACACAGCAATGGCTGCCCAGAGTTCTTCCTACCAAAGCAAACCCATCTCCTGCTATAAGCACCGTCCTATCCTGGAGCAGCCATCAGGCCCCAGGAAAGATGGATCAGAAATTTCCTCTCAGTCAGAAGTTATATGAAAGACAATTTTCAAGGAAAAAAGTCCTTTGAGACATTTCTCCAAGCTAAACAGTGTCTTACTGCTTTTCCCCCATGCCTGCTTCTGGCCACTAAGTGTCTAAGAAATATTTCATGCTGTAATTTGCACTGGAAGGATAATGAAATTAGAGCCCTTGCCAGGCTGCAGGAATACAGCAGATCAATAAATCCAATACAGGGCTCACACTGCACAGGGAAGCCAAATGAGGTGTGTGGTGACAGGTACTCTGTCATTCACAGCCACACAAACCAGAGCTGCCCTCCTGCTCCAGGACAAAACAGAATCCAAAGTGCACAAATGTCATGTATTCTGTACTGCTACAGTGAGGCAAGAACACTGCCATGATTTCAAAACAGCTTTTATCTGTCCCTAGGAAACGTTAATACAATTTGGCAGCCACATCACATAAAAGATGAATTTGCAGACAAAAAACCCCACTAATAATGTTCACACCTTAACAAAAAAAAAAACCCAAAAGCAAACAAACAAACAAAAACCCCCACAAAGCAAATAAACCCCAACAAAACAAAACACCCCACACACTCTCAGACAGAGAAAAGTTGCTGAAGGGCCAAGTGATATAATGTTATTTTTAATATCAAATAGAATTTTTTTTTATATAATGACCCTTGTGAAAGATTTCCATAGTTTAAGAAGCTCATTTATGGAAGCCAAGAGCCATTAAAACACTTTAATCCTGCCTCTATACTGCAGGTATGTGACCATGAACATACACAACACATGTCTGTGCCACCATGCAAATGTCACCAAGTCAAAATTGTAAATTTTGCTAATTTCTGCACTTCCAATACACTTTTAAGACTGTTCCTCCTTACACAGCTCTTCCCTGATGCCTTGTCAGTGTGGCATTATCACCTCACTGTAGCTGCTTGTCCAACCTTGGGCTGGCACTAATGTTAGTTAAACAGAGGCTGTGCAATGACAGCACACAACAAAGAAAAACACAAGGCAGCTAGTGTAGCAGAAAAAAAGGGCTTCCACATTATTTAATAATCATTTTGCCTCACAGTGAGGGCATTGGGGCTTAGAAAATACAGGAGGTTTTATGTCCAAGAAAGCTGCATTGTATGAAATAAGGTTGAATCAAAATAGATTGCAATTAAATTAGTCCGAAAAACTGTGCAGGCACTTATCCCTGACTTGAGCAGTTCATTGGCTTTAATTTAAACCAGTTTAATTGGTCTGACTAAAACTGAAATATGTTCCTCTTAAAACAAGCATGGCTGTTTTTATTATGCTTAAATAAAAGACAATTCAGATTATATGAGCCCAACTTGCTGGTTAGAAAAGCCTTAGAACAGAGACCATCAAGAAGCAGAAATATTCAGCTAGTTCACCCCAGACTGATGTTTAATAACATTTATAGCTGAATCACGTCTGTAAAAGCAGACAAACTTGGCTCCACGAGAACAAATGCAGAACAATGTTTGCAATGCAAAGCCATTACAAGCAGCACTCTGGTGAAAAACCCTTTCCAGAACTAATGTCAATTTTTTGACTCAGCACTTAAATTAGTATTTGAATAAGTTCAGTAATGCCTGAACTGATGCAGAAGAAAGCTTGTCTCAGTTCACCTGAAAGACAGCAAGGCTAGGCAAGGTGAAGGAGATCTACTCCTCCAGTCCAAAAACAAGGTGGGCTCGACAAGCTGAATTATCAAGAACTCCAAAGGAACAAAGAGACCAGCAGAAGCAGAAAACAAATTAATTTGCTGAAACTAACCCTAAGGAGAACCTGACCAGGGGTCTATTCAGCTTCAGGCTGAATTTATTTTGTCACATGTTTCAGAAAAATTTACAACATGAGCTGTGAATTACAAGCATACACCATGGGGTGTGAAGTGTGATCCTTCCCAGCTGAAAAACACTGCAAGCCTCCCAGCAGTCCCATTCACCACAGCACACAAAGCAGCTGTAATCCCTGTGTGCTGCCCCTTATTCAATACTCACTTTGCTCTTAATACATTTCCTGCACATCCATACAATTCTCCTGCTATTTTCTTAGCAGAAACAGGCAAGTACTCTAAAGAAACCCTCTTCAGCAATGACCCCCAGGTGCAGCGTGCTTTAACCTTGATTTCTAAACGCACTGCTCACAGCGCTCTTGATTGTTTTCCTTCCCTCCCTCTGACCCTTCTGCTGCTCTGTCACTCCCCAGTGCCATTTCCTCTGTCTTCACAGTTTACTGCCCTTCTGATTTGGGAAAGCAGCCTGGTACAATGAGGGGAAGAGGCAGATGACCTAATGGGGCTCCTCCATCTCTGACTCCTGTGAGCAGTGCCTCTAAGTGACTCTTTTGTTGGTTTGTTTGCCCCGTCTAGCATTCATTAGGTTTTTAACGAAGGCATTGTTTGCTAGAATGGCATGAAGGAAAA
>VYZP01045261.1:0-13631 GCA_013400635.1 Hypocryptadius cinnamomeus
TTCCCTACATTGTTCTATTTCTCTTTCTTTGAACCAAAGGACAAAATAAGTGGTCAGCACAGGCACTTTCAATGGCTAAAGCTGATTCTTAAGGAGCTTGGTTTCCAAGTTGTCAGGAGTGTATTCCCCCAAGAGAAAGGCTCCTGTGATGGCTGAGGAGGCCAAATCAAAACTCTGGAAATTGAGGAAACAGCACCATGAGTTGTTCACGCACTAGATGCCCCTGTTACCAGTGACAGCTATGCCACCTGTCTCTGGGACAGTCAGGCAGCACAGGGGTCTCAGATGCTTGAAGGTATCTCAGCTAATGATCGATGAAGTTGGCAGAAATGAACCAGTGCAAGCAGATGAAGGTGCACTGTCTGGCTGAGAAGCTGGAGAAGGAGCTGTTTGCTCACAGATGTGAAGGCCAATGTCTCTGATTTCATAAAGAGGCCAGCAGGAAAAGAAAAAAATGCATGCTCAGCTGTACCCAAGTTTCTGGATAGAGACAGCAGTCAAGGATGTCTCCTTTCTTGCTGAAGAGGATTTTTCCCTTTTCCTGCTGATGCACTGTAGAATTGTCTTGGGGATCTTGTTCAAAATTAGACTGGCTTATGATGGACTACTGATCTATTTTCTTATTATGAAAAAATAAAAATATTTTCTCTAAAAGACAGCAGCATTTCAGTGATTTTTGTGTGAAACTAGATAGTTATTTTCAAAACAAAGAAACATTTAAAATTTTATGGTTTTGAATTGGCATAATTTTATTTTCACTAATTTTAGGCAAAATTCAGCATCAAATCTATTGACATTTGAACAAATTTTCTGTTGTGATTTTTCCTTAGAAACAGAATACAATTGCACCAATGCAAGATAGAAAGAGAAAGTGGAGAAAGTCCATGTTACTTTTAGAGTTTATTGATGTATATCATGGTATCAAATGTTAAACTGTTTTTCTGTAATGCAAAGTGTTGAATTGCATTTGGATTTGTATTGGAATGCAAAGTGCTCTTCCTGCAAAACTGACCAAGAGACCATGCAGGTACCAAGAGAATAAAGCTAGGAAGATTTGGCCCATTATGAAATGTTGCTCAATACTGAGACATGAAAATGTCATCTACAAAAAAAGCTTGATGATGTGATCTTGTAGCAGTGTGCAAGAATGCTTCAATCTGTAAGCTAGTATTGCCCTGGGACACCAAGACACCAGAAATCTAAATATTCTAATGTATATTGCTGTAAATTTAACAGATGTATACAGGTGACTAATGATTTATCCTGAACAGTTATTAAAGGGAATCCATTGACATGTACTTTAAAATAAATATTAGTGCCTGGGCTATCTAAATCATAACTCTGAGAGTGCTAGCACAAGTTGGAACTTCCCTGTGGGAGACAGGTTTTTTGGTGGGAAGTGAGGGAAATGCTGTGATAAGGAAAAAAAGAGAAAGCAACAGCTGACAAAATTATTTGTTGAAGAATCTGAGAAAATATTACAATGGAAAGGAAGAAGGGAAGAACACTTATGCTTATAAATAAATCTGCCACCAAAGACAAGCCCAAGCCCAAAACACAAGAAAGAATAGAGAGAGAGGAGTCTGAGGGAAAATGAGGCCAGTGTGCAGAAGGCTGTGTGACATGATGGGAACAGAAGGGAAAAAGATCTGCAGACAGAAGGCAGAGCAGAAGGGAAAGGACTGTAGATGCACACCATCAGAAAGAGGAAGATCTGTGTGACTGGAGACTCTTTGCTAAGAAAAACTGACAAACCTGTCATCAGACCAGCCCCAGAAAATGGAGCAGTTTGCTGTCGGAGTCACAACCACAGCAGCTGGGGTTGAGATGATCTGGCAAGAGGAATCCATGCGATGCACTGTCACTTTATTGCTGGGATGAGTCCAGGAAAACATGGCAGAGTGGGAAAGGCAAAAGACTTATAAAAAAAAAAAAACAACTCCAAAAAAAGAATATGTGATCCTTAGAACAGTTGCAGTTTTTAGATAAGATTTGACGTGATGAAGGATTGGTGTCATAAAGAAAATCTGCAGATACTCAGTCACTAGGATTCACTGAAGACTTCTTGAAGGGTGACTATTCCAGAAAATTAGGTTCCAAAAATAAGACTGCTGGTAAAAAACCATTGAATCATGACTTTGGATCTGCAGAAGTTGTTTGAGGTAGAAGATCATCAAATAACCACATTTAAGGTGAAAGAACATATTTGAGCTTTGGAAATTTGTTTTTTTAAATGATAGTGGTATTTGAAGCTTCTGGTTCTTCTTCAGCATTTAAACAGGATAGAGTGGTACCTCCAATAGAGCATTGTGAATCCCTCAACTGGGAAACCCTGACTGAGCAGGGAAACACAGCAAGGACCTTGACCATCACACTGGGCTTGGTAGAGCCCAAGCAGCAATGGTATTGAAAACATGTTCTCTCCACTCCTGAAAAATAAACTTCCCTCTCCCTCTGAGTTATAAGCCTGAAGTGCAGGTGCTACAACTCAGACACAATGTGCCAGGTGCCCATTGTGAGATGCCCCATTTCTTTCTCAGGAAGTAGTTCTGCTTAAATATAATGAAAATTATTATACTTTTTGAAACCAGCAACATTGGCAGCTACTTTGAGTCCAAATGGTTTAGAATGACATTTTCCTTCTTGGATAAAATATGTAGGTGATGGAAGCTGAAAGATTCTGCATGCAAAGTGCTAAGGCAAGAACACAAAACAAATTTTAAAGAAACGTGCGAGGGCATATGCTGAATTTGAGCACAGAGTTATTTTTTTCTGGAGCTCACATAAGTGGTGCTTTCTCCATGTGTAATTTTGTCTAGGTATCTCACAGCTGAAGAGCCATTTTCAGCCAACATTTTCTGTCTTGAAGAGCAACTACAGCATTCAGTACGTCATGTTCCCTATGGCTTCCTGGATGGTCAGTCTAGCTCACACAATGTTTGTCTGCTGGTCACTTAACTGTGAAACCGTCTAAACCACTTTTGATGACTCCTGAATGTCAGCCTGTACTCACTGTGTTTTTAAAAAAATGGTGTTTTTTTCCCCCCCATCACTATTTTGTTTGTGCCAGGCTTGTTTTGACCTTAATCCCATCTATGCCAAGGTGAGAAGTAGCAGCTTTGGACACCTCACGTGCAAACATCCTGACAGAAAACAGGTATGTATCAGGAATCACAGGAAGCATCAAATCTAATGGAAACAGCACTGATTTAATCTACATAGGTGTTCTGCTTCAGACCTCCTCTTGTTTCTTGGCTTGTTTACAGAGAAGTTTTGTTGTGCATAAACTACAATCCTGTTTGAGGAAAACTGAACTAGGTCACTTCAATGCCATGTTGTTCTTATTTGAAGTTTTCAATAGAAATTTCTCCTTGACCTTCAATAAATCTGTATCTGTGTACAGTGATGTATAAGGCTGTCCAGAATGAGGTGGGTTTATCCATCAAAGTCTCTAATGTTCTCTTTCTCCTGTCCCAGGACTGTTCCTGCTTCATAATCTGCAGCATTTGCCCTGCATGTGGATGACCTGAATGCTAAGCATGTAGAGGATCAGAACTAGCTATTCTGATGCCTAGTTTAGGGATTTGGTCCTCAATTTGTCTCAGTTACATGTCCAAACCAGTAGGTTAATCTGACAAGTTTCCTTCTTCCTCTCATTTACCACAAAAATAATCTTGTGCCTGAGCAGTGTTTCAATTTCCCATGCAAATTTAGAGTCTGACAGGCTAGTTATTTCCCAAGAGGCAGTTCCCACACACATCTGTTCAGGTGTGAGAGACTCAAATACCACTCACATCTCCAGTGTCTTCAGTGCTGAACTAAATAAACCCTGCTAGACCAGTATTTGCCAGCTGCAGCATATTATCTTTAAAAACCATGTTATACCCTTTATCCAGTGTTTTATGTGTTCTCCCTGTATTTAGTTGGCTATGAAACGTACATTTGCAGCTTTTTTTTTTACTTTTGGTTTAATACAATGTCAGCAGTACAGCCCTTCCCTGGATTTTGTGCTTGCTTTCTTAGTCAACAGAACAATACAGTTTTTTTTTTTCCTGGTTCTTGTCTTTTCTATATTATCCAAACCAGAACACATCCAGCAGGTTTGGTGTCTTTTTTTGGGGCTGTTTTTGGTTTCTTCTTTGTTTTTGTTTTGTTTGTGTGTGTGTAGTGGGATTTTTTTTCTTTCTCTTTTCTTTTGCTGTTTTGTTTTGTTTTGGGTTTTTTTTTTGCGGGGGGGGGGGGGTTGGTTTTGTTTTCTTTTTTAGTTTTTCCCTTTTAAGTGTCACTATATCTTTTAACCAATACACAGGACCATGATGAATTATTTCTGCTGAAAGGGAAACTGCTGATCTGAGTCAGGTAATTCTCTGCCACAATCTGTTCCTGTTTAAAAGACTGCATATGGATTTCTGAATGCAATGGAAGCTGTTTACTCTTGCACAAGTTGTCTTTTGTATGTTCTGCTCTGTCCCTTGCAGGGTTGCAGTTATCAGGGAGCCAAGCATTTTCCAGACTGCTGTAGCAGTAGTGTTCCCATCCTGTGATGCTGTACTGATTTCCCTGTTCCCATATTCCCTGTATGGCTGCATGCATCCTTGCCTTATCAGGGGCAGCCTCATGACCTTTCTTTCACTCACAACTGCTTTTTAGTCTGCCAAGAACAGCAGCACAGACTATAACCAGGAAACCACTTCATCCCAGTGCTGGTAGATACTTTCAAGTGAGGGTAGTGTGATATCAAATCAAAGGACTGTTGGATCACTTGACACAGAGAGAAGGAAGAGCTCAGGAACTGGTGTGTTGTCACCTTTCACATGGGCAGTACCAAATTCCAAAACATAAAACATAATTCCAGCTCATTTCGGTTAGTGTGGCTTAGACTTGGATGGAATTTGCTGGCTTGAGGCTTCCCACTGCCTTCACTTATTGCTGTATCAAGGAATGTGTGGGGACTGTACACAGGCACCTGTTATGTTGAAGAAAACCTGTGCTCATTCAAGATCAATGACTCACTTGCTGATAGCCATTAAACCCTTTCAGAAAAATTCTTCCAGCTCAATTTTGTACATCGCCTACATGAAATCCTAAATTGTAGACAGCAGATACAGTCCACCTGTACAACCAAAGTGTTATAATAATAGTAATATTGCTTATAAAAAAGCACTTGAAATTGGTATAAAAATCAGTCTACTGACAAGAAATCAATTTAAAAGGCTAGAGAGTACTGATGGAATCAAGGAATACCAATAGTGTTTGGCTGCACCCAGTTTAGGATTACCTGTATCTCAGCTGAGTTGAATGTTACTTATTTCACTCAAAATTCTCCCTGTGACAGCTTCTCTTGTGCCATATTCCTTAGTTGTATTGCTTTTTCTTGGACACAATTCTGCTCCCTGGCACTTTTTAGATACTGTAAGTGCTGGTTTAACACCAGAAGGGAATTAAACCCCAAATAAGCCTCTCGCCTTCATCTGCCCCACTCCAGTGTGAAAGAGACAAAGGCAGAGATGATGGGTTGAGATAGCAATTTACTGGAAGCAAACAGCCATGCAATGAGAAATGCACAGTAATGACAATATTAATAACAGAAACATGCAGAAGCCAAGGTGTTTTACACACAAAGGGTGTTCACCCCTTGACTTAGTTCTGCATGACTGCCAGGACATGCAATCATGATGGTGGATACATTCTGTGGCTAGCTCTCCCTGTTGTGCCCATGACAACAGAAAACAGTGACTGACAACCCCCCACAATCCAGACTGTCCACACTGCTCCCGGAGGGCTGGGCTTGGCTGTGGTTGGCAGTATTTGGCTCGACTCAGCCCTGCCTCTTGGCTTGGGCTCAGCTCTGCTCCTCTAGTCATGGCTTGGGCTTAGCTCCTTTCAACTCGGTTTGCTGCTTCAGAGCAGCATCTGCAACTCGGCTGTGCTCTCCCAAAGGACTTGAGGGGATGGGAATGGATGGGCAGTGGTGGGAGAACAGAGTCCATAGGGCTGCTCCCAGCAACTTCCCCAAGGAAGGAAGAGCAAAATGGTGCCACTTGCAGAGTGTATTATTGCCCCTGAAGCCATGCCTCCATGATGACATAGTGGCATGGAACAGTGACATGGCCACATGGCTTTAGCCCTGCCCCCAGAGCCCTGCCCCCATGGGTGCCATGTTTGTTGCAATGGCCCCAGGGCCCATCATGTTTGTTGCCATTGTCCCAAGGGATGCCATGTTTGTTGCCATTGTCCCAGGGCACACCATGTTTGTTGCCATTGTCCCAAGGGATGCCATGTTTGTTGCCATTGTCCCAGGGCACACCATGTTTGTTGCCATTGTCCCAGGCAATGCCATGTTTGTTGCCATGGCCTGAGGGGCACAGCTCAGCATGCCCGGTCTGTGTGACAGTCTGCACTGCATATGCCTAAGAGTCCCGGCATCCAGCTGCCCTGTGCGTCTGTACACCACAGTTGTAGGCAAAGCCAGAGTCCTCAGGTTTTTCCAAAAAGGTTTCTGTATGGAAAATGACATGTCCTGGGGCGCACAAACTCAGGAGTCCTATATTCTGTGTGGCATTTCTTCCTAATCCACGAGGTGTGAATTTTCTATTTGGAAGAATGCTGTCTGGTATGGGAATTATGACTGTTCCTGGTTTTGAAATGATGTCCCATGAAAACTTCTTTGGGGATTGTCATCTCTGGTGGCCAACTTGTTCCACAACAGAACCAAAAACCATGTGTTAATCAGAAAGGTGAAAAGGACTCCTACAGGTATGAGCTGAAGTTATTTTTAACAGGATTCTGAATTCAAACAAACTGTGCAATGCAATGTCTTTGAGCATTGAATAGATTCCAATTACAGTGAAATGAACTTGAAGAGCTATACCCATACTATAGGTACCTAGGATATAAAATTAGTCCGTAATTTGGTGCTAAAAACACCTTGCAGAGCTAAGTAGTGTTGTCTCAGGAGGACAGTAAAAGGTGCATCCTTTTGATGAAGCAGTTTCTTATCTGTTAGTGCCTCTCATCATACTATTTACAAATATAAAGTTACACAAATCTTAGCCTGCTTTTATAATAGTTTAGAGATATTCACTTCCAACTAGAGGCAAGAGAGATGCGACCATTTTGTGTGAGTGTGACATTAGGAGTCAAGTTTTTGGTGTATAAGCCTGCAGGTTTCCACAGGAGCTATGTGAATGCAACAGCAGGTTCTGATCCCTTAGACTTTTTCTGAGACCCATGTCAGCCTATAAAATATAGGGTAAAGTTGAAAATAAAATTTTAGTTACCAGCTATCATTTTTGAGACTGCTGCTGACAATTCCTGACTTGTTAAAATGGGTCATTGTTCGTGAAACTAATTAAAATCAGTCTGTGTCAGAAAGATTGGATGTGGGCTTTCTTGCCCATTTCTCAACGCAATCCACTGCTGTCTTCCCAGTCCATGCTGTTTCCTCTTTGCACACCCACACATGGTCATCACTGCTTTTTGTTATATTCTACATGACAGCTACATGCTCATGTCACCTCACCTTGTTCCCAACTTTTTCAGTAGAATAAGTCTGGATTGTTGTTTGTTTTTTTGGGTTTTTTTGGGGGGGGAGGTTTGTTGGTTGTTGTTGTTGTTGTTGTTGTTTTAAGGAATGGCAAGAGATAGGCAAGTATGTCTCACCTTACACGGGCACAAGAGTGTGCTGATCAAATATTAAATAGGTTGCACATGCTGAGCACAGGAAGCTACTGTGCCTCTGCTGTAGAATCAGAGGACTTGAGAGTGGAGTCAGAGTGCATATGTTCTACTAATCTACAAACTGAAGTATCATGCTGAAGACTGGATTGTAATGTGCCACACTGCTGCAGGCCTGCACAGTCCACGAGTGAATACAGATGGCATTCATCTCAGCAGGAAAAAGGGTTTGGTTGGTTTAAATAGTGACCCAACTAAACTAATTTTGGGCATCCTTAGGTGACTGATTAGAATGTTCTGATGAACATGTTTGTGTCAGGAGACTGACTACTGCGAGCAGTCTCTCTTGTTCCATTAGTCTATAGCACCTTGTCAAACACCAGTTGGACTGATGCATCACTCAGATGAGCTGGACTAGGAGATGAGCACCAAGACCTTCAAAAATTTGACTCTGGCTCATTTTGCATATTGCAGGTTCCTTGCTGGCCATTTCTGTGTCTTACCAAAAGGTGATCCTTATAAAAGGTTGTTCTTCAGAAGTTAACGCTTCAGTATTTGCATTAGTTAAGAGTGTCTCTAAGTTAGACACAACTAACCTGTCTTCCTTTCATTTTCTTGATGTAAACTCCCCTATACATGAAAAATTACTTGGCCCTGACTATAAAACTGCATAAGGCCAATGCCCCATGAAATGAATAAAAGTGCTCTGGCCCCAATGGGTCTTTAATCAGTCTCATCTGGCAGATAGCCAAATAAAGTAAAAATAAATATTTATTCTATTTATTTGCATACATAAAGTAGAAATATCTTGGTGATTCCTCCTGATTTACAGTTCTGTAATAAATTAATATTACTTTATTTTGAGGAAAATAGAAGGCAAGAAAGGGAGGAAGGATAATATAATCTGATTTTACTGCAGAAGAAAGAAAAGTGAGGAAAAAGGTTAAAAAAATATGTGCTTGCAAAAAATAAGTTTCTCCTTATACAGACCCCATTGTTTGAACAAGTACCATACATTTCAGAAAATGAAGGTACTTTAATTAATTACAGGATACTTATACAGTGTTTTGCTGATCAATAATAAAGATTGTTAAAAAAAATTTGCTAAGTTGTTATATTGCATCCTGACACTTGTGTGCTGTTTTAAAAAATCATCCTGTCACAGAAGGATGCTAATGACTCAACAACCTAAAGCTTGCCAGCTCCTGAAACCTTGATGTTTAATCTAGATAAATGTGCTTGTTTATAGAGCTGTGTAATCAATGTGTGTAGTAGAATTATGGTACTATGCAACCATTAGCTCTATTTACATAAATATTATGTTTTATCAATGGACAAATGCATCACTTTATGCTAGAATGTATCACAGAAAGAAAGGTAGAATTTTAATGAGAAATTTTTATGGCAGATTGGATGTTTATAACATATAGGGTAATTTTTCGTAAACCTTCAGGAGTCATTGCAGCAAATCCTTGATTTCATGCAATTCAAAAATCACCTGGCTTGGGAAATTTGAACTTTCTCAGTTATTAGTAGTTTGCATACTTTGAGGAAATCTGTTTCGGGCTGGATATTTCTCAAAACAATAGAACTTCTTTATTTGTCACTTGTTGACATGTTCAATAAGCATATGTTTAGAAGAGCTGTTGATATGGGAGTTGGATGTATAAGTTTCTATGAACTTGATCATAGGAACAGAAAGTCATTATCAAGAGCCAAGGTGAAAGCTATGACAGGTGAGGGACTGTTACTTAAAGCGTGTAATATTAGTTGGCATTGAGATATGCACCACAGCTTTTTCAGTTTTTATTTAAAATATACAAAAATGGATAAACTGCTGCATAATAGACTTATTTATACAATTGAAGACATAGAGGACAATATTTTTATTTCTGAGGCAAAAGTCTGAGAAAAGAGAAAAAATTATAGGAGTGGATGAATTGCAGATAGTATATTTATTAGTAATGAACCTTAGTGAAGGAACACACTTATGCATTAGAGCAAAGATGGTAACTAGAAAGACTTAAAAATAGTAAAGTAGATAAGATTAAAAAAAAAGGTGAAAAATGTTTTCCTTGCTTAAAATTAAAAAGATTAACTTTTAGTTTTTAGACAGTTTCAAATTGAAAATGCCTTTATCTTCTGTGAATTTTTTTTTTCTATGAAATGAAATAAGACTATGAAATATACATTCTTTGAGGATGATGCAAATTAGAAACTTTAAAAATTTTTACTCATGAAGGAGAAGAGATTGGGAAAATTGATAGGGTGCAGATAGGGCAAATTAATGACTTTCACTTCACTTGATGTTCTGTGTTATCTATGCAGCCTTAATAAAATATCCTGTTGTTGTGCTATATCTATGGGAGTTCTGCTGTGAATTTGAAAAGATTCATGATTTCACTCTCAATCTTTACCTCTTCGAGAAGGAGTTCTGCACTTTTTTGATGCAGACAGAGTCAGGAAGGCAGAGATATTAGAGACTTTTTGAGATGGGTGGATTAGGAGAAGAGAGGTGGATTAGGAGGATGTTCTGCCAAAACACTTAGATCGGGATATAAACCATTTCTCTTGTGTCCGTCCTGAGTACTGATCCACCTTAATTCATTCCTTACTATTTCACTGGAACTGAGAACATTCAGTAAATGCTGTAGTGAAAAGTGCCAGAATTGCTCACAAAGTCCTGTATTTCTTCTGCTGCACTGAACAAAATATGCGGAAGAGGCCCACAAGTGTTCCCTCATTTTGATTACTCCATGTACTCCAATATCAACCAGGTGTTGAAAAGTAGTAATGTCCAATGGACTAGGCAAATTTTCCTAACAAATTTTCGAAATGGGATGTTACTTGAATAGCACAAATTAAACTGTAGTCTTAAGAATGTCTTCAAATCTCTACTTGATGTTGATTTATTATTTTGTTCTCAGAGAAATGCAAGTATTGAGTGGGTCTAATATAAACATTCAGTGATGAAGCCAGCAAAACATCTGAGAACTATTTTACCTGGTAGTTATTAGAAATACTGCGAAAGTTAAACTTTAAATGTTAAATGACTTTGTGCCATTTAGTTTATATTTCTTCATGGGAGGAGATTTGCACACTTATTACTTGGTGCTATGTGTGCAAATGGAATATCCAGCCAGCTGTGCAGATTTCACACAGAAATCCATGTACAAATGATTAGCCAAAAATTCAAGAACAGATCTGAAATCCTCTAAAAAAACCTTTGCATTAGGTATCAAATTAATATCACGTCTTCATTTCTACAACACTTTTTTTTTGCATTTTTCTCCACTGTGAGTAGAATGCATATTCAACACTGATGGCTTCTGAGTGTTTAAAGTATTTTAACATAAATTATTTTCATTCAGAACCTTGAGCTTTGTTCTCAAGACCTTAAAATTGTCAGGAAAATCAGAACTTCTTTTCATTTGTTTTCACCCACATGCATTAGTAAAATTCTACTTCCAGACTGTAATTCTGATTCAATGTCTTTTAATTGAAGATAGAGGCAGTTTGTTCTGTAATTTTCATCACTTGCTATTTAGGAATGAAAAGACCTGATGACCCACTATAATGGTTGGACAATTCTTGACATTTTTAAAAATGACCCGTCTTGAAATGCGTTTTTATAATTTCAAGGGTGATGATAAGGGTGATAGGAAGGGAGTTAATAATATGCCATTCATATTATGCAGCTTTAAAGTGAACCATAGCATGAAAACTAGGTAGGCTGAGACTTACTCCATGAAAACTAGGTAGGCTGAGACTCTTCAGTACTTAAAGAAAAACTTGCCTCAAAAAAGAACATCTATCCAAAGCAAAAAAACAAACAAAAAACCCAAACAAAACTCCCTCCAAAACTCCACCCCACCACCAAAAAAAAAGCTCAGACTCACCCAACTCCTTTCCCCCTTTGTAAAAAAAACCCCAACAAAAACCAAAACCAAAACCAAAACAATCTCCCTTTGCCAAAAACCAAAACCAAAACAAAAACCAAACCAAACCAAACAAAAAAAACCAACCAAACAAAAAAAACAAACCAAAAAACCCCCCAAAAAACTCTACAAGAAAACAAATCTTGGGAAAATATCTATTTGTTCATATGGTCTATTGAGACTCAACCAGCTTCCTCTAGATATTGTTGAAGGCACTGTAGTCCATGGGGGACCAGCAATGGAAGTAAACTGCTGTAACCTGAGCACAGCCCCAAGCACCCCTTGGTGCTTTATTGAGGTGACTGAGTGTCACTTGCAACCATAACAAGTGGAAGGAAAGGAGTCACCTTGAGCCTAGGAAAGGAGGAGGGCTGTGTTTTCCTTTAGTGTTCTAATTTTTAAAAAATACTTTATATATGTTTCCCCCCTCTCTGATATCTGAATAAATACTTCAATATTTACATAACTCAGCAGTAAAAGAAGCTAAATTGCCAAGCTGAATAGGTTTTGCCCATGATAGTAACTGGGAAGTGATCTCCTTGTTTTTATTTCATGCCACGCATGATCATGGCCACTTGTTTATGAATCATTAAGGAATCTCTCATACCTTCATGTCAATATCCCTGGGACAAGCTGAACTGTAGATCTTTCAATGGTCAAGTTTCTGCAGAGACTGTTTGCTTACCTCATTACACTTGCTAACCCCGTCTGAAAATTGGCCTAAAAAGCAAATCAACCTGTCAGTCTCATGGTCCTCTCGTTCCCTGCATGTATTCTCTGCTTCTCAGAATGTCTAATTTAGTTTCTCTTGTAGTAGTGATCAATGGCTGTCAGCTGTTTTTCTTTTCTCTTGAAACTGTTCCTAAATTAGCCTGTCATGTCTTCCTTGAAGGGCACATGTAACAATTGTTCTTTTTTCTTCCACCATCAATGAGAAGTCACGACTGCTGCAAAAAACTCTTATCAGACCTGACCCCAGCAAAACCGTTCTGGTTAAGATTCCTCCTTGTCTTAGCATCTGTTTTAGATGTGAAAACCTGACTCCTTTTTTTCAGGTAATCTCATTTATTAAAGATTGGTATGGTATTTACTGTCACATTTTGGATTTCTTTAACAGAAAAAGCAGTAGAAGAAGAAAAATACCATGCTCAGTTTTTTCCTGCAAATAGTGGTATGTCAATTATTGCATTATGTGCCTTTGTTTTCATGCCTGTATGAGGCCCTACAGAATGTGTTTTACGATTTCCAGTGTCTCCTACTAGAGAATGTTCATTCTAATATTTTTTCAAAAGCCTGTCATTAAACATAATTTGTTGCTAGCAAAGTCGTGTCAAAACACAAGTGTAATCATTCAGCCAAGGAAGGGCTAATTTCTCATTCTCTATTCTTATGATCTCATTTTCCCAGTTCTTTAGCCTTTAAAATTGCAGATCTTAATTTCTAAAATAAAACAGCGAGAAATTACTTAAGAAATTAATAGTAACTTTATAAATAAGTAAAAGAAAAGCCCGAATAAAATGGAATAAATCTCATTTATTCTTCCTTAGCCATTCATGCCTTACATCTGCGTTTGTGATTGACACTTAAAGTATGTGAAAGGAACGAGAAGGAAACCAAATTATTTTCACTCCCTCACACACTTTCAGGACTACCTTCATCCCAGCAACAAACCATTGTTCTGGTTAGGTTTGGTTTAGGTGGCAAATCAACTCTGAAGTATACACATTATCTAGTTTACTTTTGGATGTCATGGGAGAACATTAAAAGTGTGAAATCAGATCTAATTGAAGTTATGAACGTCTCCATCCAGTAATAAAAGAAAACAAAAAGGAAGTGATGTCTGATTTTGTGCAATGCATAGGAATCAGGTATTATGCAATAATCATTCAATGACTCTGTCTTTCTTCATTGTAACGATGAATAGTCTTTCTCTGCTTCCCTTTATATTGTTCACAGTGACACTGCAGTTCCAACTAATAAGGAAGCATGCTGGGATGGGATGATCTAATTTGCTAT
>VYZP01045270.1:0-12668 GCA_013400635.1 Hypocryptadius cinnamomeus
TCAGTAAAGTCAAATGCATAATGCAAAGCAGTAGTTTTTCAGTCACAAACACAATCAAATCTTGTACTAGCACTGCTCAGCAGAGTTGTTCATGCATCCATGTCCCAGTTGAATCCTTTTCCACAAAAACATATACATATGAGATAAAACTCTGCTTTCTTAATCTAAAAGAGAATCCAGACCCAATGTTCATCAAAATTTACAAACACATGCTTTAGTAAGCGACTTCTCTCTCAACAGAAGATAAATGCCAAAAGCCCCATAGTAGCTAACCAAAACTTATGATCCAACCTAGGATCTATTATTCAAATCCTAAAGTAATAATAATATACAAGACTTCCTCAANAATATACAAGACTTCCTCAATGCTGACAAGCAGAATATCTTCATCTGAGCATCCACGTATAGGATGCGACAAAGCCTCCTGCAGCTTCCTGGTGGCTGAGAGCTGTTCCACCCCACCTTTAGGTATTTTGGTCCTTAAGGCTGCCACCCCTCTTTATTACCCAAGTTTCCCTTTCAAATTGAAGAGCTATTAGCAACCTTTTGGTGATGGATTAGAGTTGGGGTTTTTGTTTCAATTCTCTAAATGGATCAGTTAGAACTAGCATTCAATTAGTTCTGGAATATATTAAAACTAGGCTTTAGCTTAATGAAAGGAGTCTCACTCATACCTTCTTCCTGCCCTTGAAGCATTAATTGAAGGAGATGACACCTTTGTAAATCTGCTTCCTCTCTTGCAACAATCCATGTGATCTGAGGCTTAAAAGTCCAAGAAATAGCAGTTTGGTTTATTAGGCTACAGTTCAGTGTTCAGTATGGGCTGAAAAAACCCCCACATCAGTCCTGTCCTCCCACAGTCACTCATTCCTGCAGTTCTCTAATGACCTTCCTTGAAAGAGCAAAAGCATTCCTGTGTCTGACTGACAAGCCAGGTCAGGGAACCAGCCCAGACTAAAAAGTAATGGGCAGAAGGCAGGGAATGAGCAGAGAAGCAGCTCCCTCTTCTCTTCTTCTTATGAATGCTTCTCCCGAGGTGGGTGGGCAAATATGGGGGACAGAACTGCTCCTTTTCTGAAAGGGTATCAGCTTGTGCTAGCATGACAAGGCCATGAACACACCACACTGGACTGCTGTAAAGGCTTCTGAGAAATAATTATAATTTTAAGTTATTGATTTTCAATTATTCTATTGACTAATTCCATTATCTTAAAATTTAAAATTAATGAATTATGTGTTTAATAAAATTACTTTCAAATGCAGTACATAATACTTCCCACTTAAAATTTTTTTCATACAGAAAAAAAATCTATGTGAAGAATCTTAACATGTAATATACTCAATTGCCATAAAGTGAGGTACTTTGTAAGCAATTAGGAATTAAGGTGCAGCTGTGCAGTACCATCCTCTATAGTTGTGGCTGAACTTTATTCAGCAAATAATCTAAAATGTTACAACTATCACAGGACCTGTAGTGTAAAACACCACCTTCCTGTGTGAAGTATAACAGGTATTAACAATACAACAAAGAAAGCTGAAAACTGTGTGACAATTGTCAAAATTCAAATATCTTTTGTTCCTGCAGTGCATATATTTCCATGGTTACCATGTGGGGAGAAAAAAAAGAATACAGTTTAAGAATGAGTTCCAAGAACAACATCTTGTAGGGCACTACTATAAAGTATTTTGTAAATGTATCACATTTTTGAGTAAAGTTTTTTAGAATATTTTAGTAGTTAAAACAAATACACAAATTAATTCGATTTTCCTCTTACAGCCAAAACCACTTACCAAGAAAAATGTTTTCAGCATCTGCTGCAGATTCCCTCTAGTTAAGCCCTCTGCACCATTAAGATTCTGGCCAATTGGTCAGCACCCACCTCCCTCTCCATATCACTGCCCCACATTTCCTCTTTGCAGAAGTTCAGTGGCTACAAAGGATAACATACTGCCCCTGAGACCAGGCTTTATGGCTAGATTATTAGCAACAGTAAGCATAAATCTGCAGGTAGTTGACCTTATCTGCATACTGACTAATGAATTCTCTGCAAGTAGGGAATAGTACCACACACGCTCATGCACAAATACCCCTTCCTTTTAAAAGTAACCTTTAGAAGTTTTACTAAACTAACTTCTTCCTTATACTCCAAACTAAACAACTGCAGGGGCTGTTCACTGTATGGATGCATTTAAAATGTTACTTGAGAAGAGAAACTACTTTGTTGCTTTTTCTTTTTTCCAAATATTTAATACAAGGCATAAAAGTAATAGTGGATGCACCAATCTTGGTCTATGTGCACTCATGTCTAAGCCCACTTCCCATAAGCGATCTTGCTCCAGCCCTTGCATAATTAAAACTCCACAAAAATTCTCATATAGATACTTTGGGATCAGCAAGACATCTTCACAGCTGTCAGGGCAAATCAGCAAAATAGTTCTTCATCTCTTCACAAGATCTGAGCTTCTGACACATCGCTGCACTGACATATCTCCTGCAGAACATGCTTTCAATATTTACAGGAAAGGGTTGCCTGCAGTAACCAGCCGAGCAGGAGAAGTTCATTTATACCCTTAAATAGCAGAGACTGGCTTCCTGAATAAGGAAGTCTTATGTAAATAAACACATTTCACAATTCAACACACTGGGTGAATAACAAGTTTTTGTTTGTCTCAGGATGAAGGCAAGCAAAAAGTAGGTAAGAATGTTTATTATTCATTCTGATGAAGAATGAAATTTTAGAGAGAAACTGGGTAAATTCAGCACTTATTTGGCATAAAGGCATGCATAAAACTTGCACAGAAATGAACTGCAAAACCCCCACTAAAAAAAAGCTGAAGAAATTAAACCATTTTAATTCTTAATGGGCTGGGGTATCTGTCAGCAGCTAAAGATGAATAAAGAAAAACACGAAAAACATTGTGCAAGTTACAAAACTACTTGTAAGAACCTCCACAATTAAAGCTGGGAAACTTCTGTGAACTTTGGCCTACAGCAGCAAGACAAACAGAAACTCTCAGAGTAACCAGCAACAAATATATAAACAATTTGAGATGTTAACTAAAAACAAGAGCAAAACCCAAATCTTTCTGATAAAAAAATATACATAAGTAACGAATGTAATGGCAACTAGAGTAAGTCAGAGTTCAAGATTACAACATACCAAATACCCTTTCCTTTGGAAGAAATCTCAATTCTATTAATCTCATTTTTTGCTTCTACACCAAACCAAGCACTGTGAGAGACTGTTCACTTTGTGGATGTATTTTATGAATTATGTAAATGCAGCAGTTTTGTCTTGTCTTTTTCAAATATTTTGTACAAGAACTAGAATAAAACACGAACCCAATTTAACACCCAAGAAATTGCCATAGTTTGCTGTCAGAGGCTAATGGGTAACAGTGGGGAATTTTTGCAAAGAAGAAAGCATTAGTCCCATGAGACACACATAGGAAGATATATGGTTCTGGCACCCGGAAATTCCATGGCATCCTTCCATTTTTTTACAATCTTTTGAGCAGTGGGAATAATCAGCTGCTGCTTATTGTCCCTTGCTGTTAGAAATGTTCTCAGTGCACATAACCAATGTATTTATACTACTTCTCTTCACTCTTACACGTGCCTAAGTCACAGTGTGCACAAAACTGGACAATATTTCAGCAGAGTCCATCAGCATGGCTCATGCCCTTTCCATGTACTGCTCCATCTCTCTCCATACACATCTGGTAACTGTCTTTTGAGTGCAAATGTCTGCATCACAAATTACTTCTATTTGCAATATTGGAAAGTAGTAGCCCAGTCATGTAATTAGTGACACTTCAGAATATTAAGCCCATTCTTAGTGAAACAGAAGATTTAGCAGACTATACCTTACACTCCTGGGAGCTAGGGCTATTAGTTCCTTGACCTTACAGTTTTATCTGTTCAAGCCATTCAAAACAAAAGTCCAACTTCAAAGAAATAGAAAAACAGCTTTTTCTTTGAGTCTTTCTAGAAAAAAAAAAATCTAAGCATATAATCAGACCTTTTTTGGGGAAGTAAAAAAGGAAGAAATAAAAGGGGAAAAAAAAATAGCCACTTGTACTTGCAATTGAAGAAAATACATAATTTTTTCATCAAGGTTTCACTTGCATCTTGGCTGTCTTTCACAAGGAAAGCATCTGATTTTATCTGCTGACAGGGTGTAATGTAACACTGCTGCAGTGAAGCCAGCCACAAAAATGCATTGAAAAGCATAAGTGGTTTAAATAGGGAAATGTTTACAGCAAAGACTTAATCTTGATGGAGTAGGACACAGTTGCCTTTCCCTTGTCAAAATGACACTAATTTATAGGTATTTTTGATTGGGAATTGACACCTGTTAAAAGTTCCTACTTATTTCTATGTTTTAATGGAACTGAGAGCCTGCATGTCAAGATGAATAAAATCTACAGATGCAAATTGCAGAATAAACCCCCAGGGGAAAGAAAAAAATCCCCAACCCTAAAAATAACCACCACCCCCCAAAAAACTCATACTACCAAACAAACAAAAAACCAAAATAATTGTTGAGGTTACAAACAACTATAACCTCTTTCTCACCTAGCTTGTGTGAAATTTATTCCTTTATGACTCATAAATCATAAGAGAATATCCAAACAAAACCCAAAACCTCAGAATTCACAGAGCTGAATTCCACAAATCTCAATTCCTGTGGATGCTATGACCTAATTGCAAGAGAACCAAAGGAAAATGTGGTGGAAAAGCCAGCCTGGTACCAGCTGGTGAAAAGTGGAGACTTTCTGACCCCAGGAGAGACCTCTCCATGAGCAGAGGAGGTGGCTGTGACATGGAGGAAATGCAGAGGCTGTCACTTCCTCCCTTCCCCAGAGGCTGAGCAGGGGCAGGTGGTGGCGGGGATGCCATCGTGTCCCTGATGCCATCGTGTCCCTGATGCCATCGTGTCCCTGCAGGGCAAGTGCGGGCCGGCCGCGGGCCTGTGTGGCCACACCAGGTCCGTGCTGTGCTCCCACCTGCCAGCATCCCCGCAGGGATGTGGGGAGCATACACCAGGGGCTGGGACACCACTTTCAGGGACAGCCTGCATTTAGGTTTATTCCAACAGCCATGAATGATGCTGTACCACAAATCTCCATCGTGTAGGTACAAAGTCTGAAAACACTGCCTTAATAACTGCATCGGTTTTGGCATTTGTACTTTGTACACCAGGGAAATGACAGCCACACTTTCCATTCTGGGGAAAATGACCTCAACACATTTGTATGAGATAAGTATAGATAAGCTGATATTAGATAAGGCAGTGGGATAACTCCTCCCTGCTATGCACACAAGTGAAATCTTTGTAAAAATGGTCCTTTAAATTTGTAGTATTAAGCAAAACCCCAGACACACATGCACACAAATATCCCACATACATGATTAACTGCTCTTTCTTTTCAAAAAATCTCTGTCTCAAGTAATTTTCCAAAGCTCCAGACTATCTGTCTGAAACAAAAAGGCATCACTTCGGAAAATAGCATATTTGGGCTTTTTGAAAACAATTTTCAAAGGATATATTTTTCCAAGGAAACAGATTTACAGTCTATATATTGAAAGAAACAACTTTCAATAATATTACAAGTAAGACTATAGCACTTCATAACTCCATTATATTCAAAGTACCTTATAATAACTAGTCACAGTGGTTTTGGAAAGTAAATACCTGCCTGATAAGTTTACTAGATCTATTACAGTATCTCATTTCAAATGAGACTCCCCTCCCTTACTTCCATGAATGACCTCAACTATTCTGCCATCCCAGCATCTAGAAGACTAAAAATAATAGCAGAATAAGCTGGTTCAGATGAAAAACAAAAGCCTGTTTAGATTTTTCAGGTGATGATTACAATAATTTCAGAAGGCCTCTCTGATTTGTATCAATTCACAGAAAATAATTATGAGTGACACAGAAAATTAAGTGAACATACGTATATATTCAATTACAAAATTGTCTAAATTAGGTATTTCTAAAAGAAAGCTTTAAAATAATATTTAAAACACTAAATACCAGTCATGCAAAGCAAACTGTTTAATAAAAAACTGCAAATCTTTAATAATCTTACAAAGAAACCCACAGTGAGTCGATTACAAAAACAAAGAAATCAGCAGTCGATGCAGCTCTGCAGACAAGAAAGGGAAACCTGGTAGATTTTCCCTGATTGTGAAGACGGAACAAAAAACGTGTCAAAAGGGAATAGAAAAGACTTACCATTCATGCTGAAGAGCTAGTTTTCAGAAACATATTGCTCCAAATATTAATCCAACAGTTGATGAAATATGTTAATCTCTACCAAATCAATGCTTCAGTCTCTAAATACACTTACACACTAACCAGAAAGAGAGCACACAGAATCCAGAGAGCTGCTCTTCCTTATGAGCTCCTTGTGATGCAAAAAACTACGAAGCACAAGATACCAGTAGAATATCAAAATAAATATTGAGGACACAGGTATTTGGTTTTGCTCATTAACTACTACTGTTCTGACCAATGCTACCTATTCATGTCTAAAGCAACTCAAAATGGCAGGGGAAAAAAGCATGCAAACACCAGGAGGGTTTAAGATGTTCTCAATTATATCAAGCACTGGTTGTTTCCATGGCAACCTTAGACCAGAATTATCTGTTGACTTGTACCCAACTAGTAGTTATTCTAAAGCTTTAAGCAATTCATACAGTATGCTCTGCACATTATTTCATATTTAACATGTGTTTTTCTTTTTCTACACACACATATACAAGTAACTATTCAGCTAAATCTCTACAAATCATTCTACTGTATTTGGAAGTATACTGGTATTATTTCGAATCAGAGACCAAATAATATTCTTTTGACTGTTTATCACCCATCCACTTTCAATTTAGAGACTATGAAGATGGCAGATGCACTAGTGGTGACCCTCCTGACCATTTCAATTATCCAAGTTGTTGATATTCTTATGCAGATTTGGAAAACACATTATTGGTTCAAGCATATAAGACACACCGATCTTACTGTCTCTACATTCAAAACCAAGCAACCTCGTTCTCCTTTCCTTTCGCATTTCAATTTTTGAAAGAGCAACAAGCAACTAAGAAAACAAAGCAAAAATCAAAATGTAGGTTCCATATAGTTGCAAGTGGTCACAGTCAAGAGTTCTAAACAAAGAATGAAATGCATCGTTCTGATGGCTCCCATCACGTCCCTTTCACCCTTGGGCGGTGCAGCACAACTGACCTGCTCACCAGTTCAGGCTGCATCATCACATGTGTGCTCAGTCAGCTTTTTAAAACAGATTTCAAGGCCTGTGGTGCACTTAGTCACCTCTGCCCTACTGGACTCTGAGGATATTACAAAACACATTAATTTCATGCATCAACCTAGTATCCAAGGCAAGTTGGAGAAACTGTATGCTTTATATATCAAAATAACAAAGGAAAGATGTTAAGTTTCAAACTCAACCACTGAAAATCCCCTAAGGCCATAGACCACACGGTAATTTATTCAAATCATAACACTGACAACAGCAACTGACAACCAAAGTCCACCCAAACAAGCAGCAACTCCTTTCCCTTCAGCAAACCCAGAGCTTCTGCAGAAACCACTTGTAAAAGAAATAGACCTGCTACTGTATTTCATTACACCAGAAGATATAAATACACCCACTTCCTTTTCAAATGGATTCTACCTGAAGCCTAAAACAACAAAAACTCTGAGAAGTCACTTTCCAATTTATTTTTTCAGGAATTAGAGTGTTTTTGCCTTGAACTTCAAGAGCAATTCATGCTGTCTGCTAAGTAGCTTCACCTAAATCTTTACACTAATGTTTCTAAGTCGCAGTGATATTGGCAGAATAGTTGAGAATATTCAAATATCCTTCCAAGACAAACACCAGCGTGTTTCTAAAACACTGCTTATTCATTAAACTTTCTGTGAAATTAATCTACAAGCTGAATTCAGTGACTCTAGGCAATTCCACGACATTGCACTCTTGGAAATAAACCCTCCCCCCCCCCCAACAAAATGATCCCCAAACAAACAAACCAACCAAAATGAAATTAACAAAAAAACCCAAACACCTTGTTTCTCTTTCATGTTTTACAAACTATTTTCACAGATGATGTATTTTTCTGAAGATCTAGTTAGGAGTCAGGAGTAGACAGAAATACTTCCTCCACTGTACTCCTTTTCTTCTCTATCAGTCTGGCTACAGTGGTAGCAAAATGAGAACCTTTAAATGTGAACTCAGTTCATGGGGACCTACAGTAATTTATGTTATTATTTTTTTTAATTAATCTAGAGACTGAAAGTAGAGTTTCAGGATGAAGATTCAGAATTTCATCCCAAAACCAAAGCTACATAGTCACCCACCACTCAGTTACCAGCTCAGCAACTTCAGCTCAGAAAACTGCATGCAACTGCTCTGCTTAATTACGACTTAAAATAGCACTCACAGAACAGCCATTTTCACCAAGTTTATCAAGAGACACGACAGTCCATTTCCTCATCAAACATGCCACACTAGGAAGCCCGCCTTATGAAGAGGGGGAGAAAGTAGAGGCTTGTACAAAACAGGTTGCAATTTGTGAGTGTCAGTAGGTCATTACCATGTTTTTTTCTTCATGATATATAAACAAAAAAGCTTCAGCGTTATTTTTTTCAAACAGCTATTCACATAAAAAAGAGCTTCTACATAAACACAAGTATGTGCCTATTTTTACCAAGCTGAAAATATTATGGAGAAGTGAAAGCTCAGAATTCATGCGCTTTCATCATTTATCTTCCCAACAAAACGAGTCAATTCTTTTCTGTCTCATTTGGGAGACCTAGATTTAATCTATTTTAGATCACTGCATTAACACCTTTTTGTTTCCATGTTTACTGCTTATCCTCTGAGAACAGATTCACTCCCTACTCATAAAATATTTTAAATTTCAAGTAAGAAGTATAAATGCTGATTTTCTTCAGGGTAATACTGTGATGCTGAGAATTTCCAGCATGGCCTATCTTCAACTGAAATAATTGTGCTATCTCAAATCCATCAATGAATCTGAAATTTGGAACGAAATTATCATAAATTACCATATTGTAACATTCTAAAATGAAGATTTAACCAGAGACAAGAACTGCTTTGCAAAATACTACACAGCTTTAAAATTAAAAAGAAAATCAAATGTCAATTTATTTAGATTGTGATTTTTTGAAATTTCTTTTATTACTCAAAATACAACCGTGAAAAATTTTAATCTGTACAAATAATACTGTAAACTGTTCACTAATTAAGAAATTAAAGCTAATCAGCATTCCCACACTAAGTTAATATGTAATAGTTAAAATCAAACTCAATTTTATATTGTTTACCACTATACAGAACATTTCTGATGTATATATCCCTTAAAATAAAACTATGAATGATGAAAGTGCCTTTAATTAGAAATTTAATCTGCACAGCAATGTCTGCCTGTTTTGAAGTTTAAACATTCTAGTCTTTAGTTAAGAGTCTTCTATTTCTGCTGAACTCACTGATTTAATTTGAAAATGAAATAAGAAATTTAGAAGTAAGAACTGGGGTGAGGGGCTTGCCAAAACAAGTCAAGTGTCCTTTGAAAGAAAAAGGAATGCAGGATAGATTTTCCTGCCAGCCACCAGTCCATGAATCAGCCCCCATCTCCCCCTGCCCGATGCAATATGCTCTTCTTCCCACTACTACCTTTAGGTAATGAATTACAAAACTGCCCCAGAACCTATCACAGATCAGTGTTCACACTCCATTCACGAGGCAAACTGAAGAGCAAACACCTATAAAAGAAGCAAACCCCTCCCCACACTTACTTGATTCGTCCCACTGGACAGTGAACTCAGAGCACTGCTGGCTCTCATTTCCCAGAGCCGCTCTCTGCTCATGCGCACCATTCTTGGAGTGCCTATGGAAGAGGCGGTTAGCAAACCCTTCCAGTCTCTGCAGCGCTGTGGCCGTCCCCGTGCCCTGGCTACAAGGGACCTCCTTGTGCCCTGCCATCTACACACACCAGTGACTCTCACAAAAGCAAAAGAGAAAACATCTAAAGGGATCTGGACACCCCAGCGCCACTAAGAGCTATGCATGTGTCGAGCTTCCTGCCTGCAGTGTTTGCTAACCACGACTCTCTTCTACTTCCTGTTAAGGAAAGCAATATGATGTACTGGTTTATACAGTGAAAAGTTTCTTTTCAACTAAATTGAAGTGTTTTGTTTTTTAAAAAAAAAACAAGCAATAATTTCTCTAGTATGTGTTCCCATAGCTTTTTAATGCATTACACTTCATACTTAAGCGTACATTTTATGTTAGAGTACTACCAACAACCCGTTCAGAAGTAAAGATCAGAAAGTAGATAGATTTTTTTTAATTTACCACAACCACACGTGAAAAAAACCAAAAGTAACTATTCTGCAGTTCCTCCCCTGTTATTAAGATGGAGTACCACATCATCACAGCAAACATAACCAGCTGGAATCTAATCTTTAGTAATCTCATGCTTTCAACTAATCAACTTCCTAAGCAAGGAAGTTACTCACAAACACTACTGAACAAACTTATTTTAATACTGGAGGAAGAAAAACCGTATTATTTTCCTCCTTTGTGGATAAAATCAGTGACGCAGTCGAATTCTATTGCACATTTAAACACAACTGCATTGTACTTTTCCAAACTGGGTTCTACTTATTCCGCGAATGAACCACATTTAACTTTTTGCTGATTTCATCCTTTCACAAGAAATCTTAGTATTTTCAACTGTGGAGTAAGTCTAGAAAATGTAACTTTTAATGACACAAAATATAAGGAAAAGAAACTGAAAGCTGTATTTAACACTATAATTATTTGCAAATTATGTAATTCTGCATGTTTACAATGGGTAATACTAAATATTCGTTTTTGTGAAAATGGAAACACATTTATTTCTGCACATCTACAATGCGGCTTTTTAAAACTTTAGGCTATTCTTAAGAAAGATTGAAATATGTTTTCCACAATCTGTCTCCTGTCTTACAGTCAACACGTGTTAAAGACATACCTCTCATTTTTCACCATCATACTTCTCGCTGCATAGTTTTCAAATGTCAGCAGATACCCACCCTTGGACATTACATAACCATTTCATAACAGCCCTGTGCCTCAGAAAAAAACCCTCATGCTGACAAACTGCCCATGACAGTGACAAAACAATAAAAATGCCAACAGACAGATTTTACAAATTTGGCTACATTCTTCCTCATGGGCGCTGCTACACTTGTGATTGGCCTCAGCCAGCACAACCCACTACATTTCTAGACTCTACACAAAGCCCAGGAATGCCCTGTGCTTGCAGGCTCCAGATACTCTGGAAATGTAACTTCTTTCTCCAGCACCTGATCAAAATTTGGAATCAACTGTATAAATGCCTACATTCTGCACAGCCATCTGCTAATTTGGGTGAGCATCAGCTATCGCAGCGGTGACCAGGCTGCTCCTCCATCAGGGTCCGGTGCTGCAACCTTCCCTGGATGCCACCTCATGCCTTCCAGCCTTTCACCTGCTCTGTTCCAAGACCAATTATGACATCCACAACATCCCATTGGCTCAAGGCTCTGCTGCCAGAAACAAGAGGTGGTGAAGATCATGAGGATCTGTTTGCCTTACCAGGGGTCACAAATAGGCAGAGGGGATCTATTACATGCCATATATAACCCAACACTTTAAAACAGAGTAAGGCCACGCACCTCCCACACAACAACATAAAAAATATTTAAAACAACATCAAGATGCTTATTTCCTGCATGGTGATCTTTCTGGAGCTGAAGAGCCTCTCTGGAATTGTACAGCTGTGTTCCCCCTGTAGGTCATCACAAGTTCTTGGGCACTGAGAGAATCTTTCCAAGAGACTCATGTTCTCTCTAACCTTGGCTGTTTTCTCCTGCAAACAAAGCTACCTGGTATAATGGTGTGCTTATCTTGTCTCTCTGCTCTCCCATGGTTCTGAGTCGATACACTACTGTTGTCTTATCTTTCACACAGGTCTTCAACTAAACCATTTTGTTTCCCTGATCTGAAAGACAGTAATTCACAAAATTCACATTACTTAAGTTCCAGTCTGCCAGCCATGTCGTGTCCAGGAGAGATGTGGAAACTGCCACAGAGCAACTCTGCCCATCAAAATTCAGGGCTCTTAATGCACCCACATGTCCAGCCTGGACACTTGAGGCAGGGGCCAAAAATAAGAATCATAAATACTCATACTCTGACATCACAGAAGTAAGTGGTTCAAGTGAAAACATGTTACCAAAAAGGAATTCTTAGAAGAAATCCTAAGAGAAAGACTGAATTTGCCAGCATTTTATGAATTACTGCCAGTGTACAGTTACAGAAGTTTCTGCACACATAAAACTTGAAAAGAAAGCACTAGTCACATTTTCACAGATAGTAATACACTTTCCTAATCTAGCAAATTCTTGGCATTAATTGGCATTGCCCAATGACAATACAAAAACTACCATACAGACCCACATCTCACATGGCTTTCAATGTCTTCAAATGAAATCCATGACTTTTAAAGGTGGAACTTCCTATTTCTGTTTACTTAATCTTTCATCTTATTGACACACTGATCTTCCAATTCATTATTACATCAAGTAAATTAT
>VYZP01045279.1:0-11012 GCA_013400635.1 Hypocryptadius cinnamomeus
CTTTTTTTTTTTTTAAGAATTTCTTCTAGGTGATTCATAGTGTTGGTACTTAAAGAGATATATGAGTCCAAGGCTACTCATTTAAAAAGCCTGAGAAACTAACTTCAAGGAGAGATCTCCGAACAATCCATTTATGCAGATATGCTGCTGCATCTGGGTGGGTTACCTTATTTATTTATTTTATGGCCAAAGTGATATGAAAATGCTGCAGGATTGGCTGAGTGCTGCTTAAAGTTTCAGCTGATGTCGGAAAGTGCCAGGCAAAATGACAGGGGAAAGTGCATCCCTTATTCATCTCATGCAATGATGGCTGTTTTGTTTGGAACCACTGAAATGATGCAAATAGAGCTATTTTTTTTAATGTTTCACAGCAGTCTCTTCCCACGCTCTGATGCTCGAAAGGGCACCCCACAGACAAAATCTGATTTATGCTATTTTTGATTTATATATGTGTTTTTGTTTACTTAGCTTATGAAGCATTTTTTTATATCTCTGCTATTCCCTTACCCATGCAGTACCTTTGTGCTATTAGTATATATAGCAGACAAATATTTATCTACTACATGAGCAGCCATTCTGTTCAATTCCTGAAACATTTAAAATATATCAAACTGGTTCAACACCAAAAGCATTTTAAAAAACAGCATCAGCAAAACATCAAGTTGGTTTTGCCAATAATTCAATAGTAGCTGTTTGCTTGCTTTGGATTTGTTTTGGGTTTGGGTTTTTTATGTGTGTGTGTGTGTACATAAACAGGATGGAGTGTTTTAGTCCAGAAATAGTGGGACAAAGCAGGGCTGAGGTTCTTTTATTCCCTTCTATCCCTGGCCCAGGATTTACAGCACGTATCTGAGACATTGGACGGCAACTGCTGTATGAGGCACTGGACCCTGGATTTTCCTCCAGGCAAAGGGCTACTGGAAAGTGTGGGGATTGCTTGATCTGCCCTGCTGGCACTTTGCTGATAATGGACAAAATATTCACTATACTGGGCTCTGAAACTCAGATATCTCATCTCCCTGCTGTTTCTCAAGCACCTTCTCTGCGGGGTATTATTTGGTGTAGCAGGGGTATTATTTGGTGTAGCAGCTGCATATAGCATCAACAGGAAGGGTGAAGCAAAATTCTGCCTAGGAGAACCTGGCAGACGGTTGGTGCTGGTCATTCCCTGGAAAAAATGTGCTCAGGTACATCCCAGGAAAGAAGGGAATAGATCCTGAATCTACCACTTCTCATGGGCTTGAATCTCAGAGATGTAACGAAAGGAGAACAGGGGAGGAACTATCATTTCTGTGGTTCCTTGATTTCCTTTCCTTAGAGGCAGCAAAATAAAATGTGCATTTTAAATGTATTTAGGAGTAAATATTACACTCAAGTCAATATGATGGGGGGAGAGCTGTGTTCAGAAGGACGTATGAGCCAAGCATCAGTCAGTAATCGGCCCCATCACAACATCAGAGAGAAAATAGTGAGGGAAAAAATAAATTTTAAAAATGTTCAAATTACCAAGCCAACCGGGAGTGCTTTGTCTGTAATGTACCTGTAATGTGGGTAAGAGATATTTAAGGATGCACTTACAGCAAGGGAGCAAGTTGGACCAGACTGGCCTCCAGACAGACCCCAAGAAATGAAAAACATCAAATGCTCCCAAAAACTTCACCATTAAAATTACATTTCCGTGGACTGTGAAGCAAAAGATACAATCCGTTTCTATTCAACACTTTCTATGCCATTGTCTGCACAGATTAATTATTCTATGGCCACAACATATAGGAAACTTGGGGTGGTCGATGAAGTATTTCAGTTATTGTTCCTTATATGCTCCTGTTATTTTTCTTTCTTGCCAGCTTGAGGTAATATCTTGATTGCCACCAGTTTGTTTGATGTCAGGACCAGCACAGTGTCGACTTGACATGTGCACTAAACACGCTGACAGCAGCTAGGAAGTTCATTGATGCTGCTATGGCAAGAAATGAATGGACTCCAGAAGCAGCAAAATGCACTCTTAGTACATCACAGTGGAGGCTTCACTTTCCCGTGAGATACTGGGCTATTACTTGTCTGTGAGACACACTTCAACACGTCATGTCAAACAGCAGAATCATGAGAAAACTTGTGAAGTATTCCCATTAAGGCTAATTGATTTTTAAATACTCTATTATCCAAAGTTGGCATCTAATTACTTCTTTCAAGATCCTGACATGTTCCTAGAAGTCACAAGAAGCAATGATTGTTCAGGATGTAGCGCTGTGGTGGGCAGCAGAGCATCCATCTGAAAGGGAAAGACGAGGCTTTTTATATTTTTTTTACTGACTTGTCTGAGGCTGCTGGAAGAGGAATTGTGGTGCAGTAAAAGATGTGTGAGATGAACGGATGGGAAGCTTGAAGATGTAGTCAGGCTCCAGCTGGACTAAGATTTCTATACAGAGATCAAACTATTCCGTCAGATAACTTATTACCTTTCTCAAACAAATCAGGCTGGCCTTAGGGTCATTAATGTTTATAGTAAAGTTCTAATTAAGCAAATATAAACCTTATGCACAGCAGAGATCACATTTAAAAAGAAAATAAACACAGACCCTTTCTTGTGCCATAGAGTCCATGTGATTTTGTGATGACAGTATTAATTGACCAACAGCAACAGAAATTTGATCAAATGCTGGAGATGCATCAGGGTTGCTGTTTACAGCAAGCACAGATTAAGCACAGTGAGAGACCCAGCTCCTCTGGCTGGTATTCTGAGCAGTTGTTTCTGTCTGTGCAAGAATGGTGTGAAATGCTATTGCATGAAGGAGCTGCATTTCAGGTGTTCTGCAATGACTTCCCAAGGCGTCCATGCTGTGGGACTGGTGACTGGGAGCTGCTCCTCCCTGCTCCTCCCAGTGCTCTGTCCCAAGCAGCTTGCCTCTGAGAGCTCCTTTCAGAATTAAGGAAGTGATAAAGGAAGAACAATAGCAAGTAATCTGTGTGATGATTTGGCCTCCATATGACCATACATGAGAACACAGCTCTGAAAATGGAGCTGAGAAATGTAGAGAGAAGTGACATAACATGCCAGCTTTGTAGTAGATGGAAGACTTCTCCCCATTAAAACAGAAAAATCAAAATATTGTATCTACTTAGACTATTGCTGTAAAATGTGGTCACGTAGCTCATATTTAATCACAGAAAAAGACATACAAGCTGAAATTGCTCAGATTTTAACAATTTGTTCTTTGAGATAGTACAATTGCTTCTCAATATCCTGACTTGCCATACTTGTTGCTTCATACTTAATGTTCACTCATGCAGGCCAGCCAAAAATAAAGTATTTCCACAGATTAAAACTGCCTCGAACACATATGGGTTTGGTTTAAAAGAAATAGATGGAGTTTGAAACTATAACTGTTTCAGGAAATGAAATACAGTTTCGCGTTTTTGTAAGGTCTTTAAATATTTTATGAAGTACCAATGTTTGCTTGTATTTTTTTTTTAAACACCCTCTTATGTATTTTATTATGTACTTTAGTTGGAAAGACACCAAAAGGTGGGGGAGAAAGAATCTTACACCTAGGTACAGAACTGAGTTACCAACCCATATGATTATAAGAGGGATATAAGGACACAACAGCAAATACTCTTAATTTATTGTCTTTATTTGTTACACACATTTCTTTGATTAAAAATATACAAATGGTTGGTAAGGGAACATTGCCCTGCATAAAATTAAGTAACTGTGTTACCTAGGTATATAATAAATGTTTTTTAACAGTGTCCTTTAATCTAATTGCCTAATTACCTTTGCTCTTTATCTGGAGACACAAGAAGGTCTTCAGAACAAGTCACTACGTTGGGCTCGCCAGGAGTATTCTGTATCACATGAAGGTAGGTGAACAGGTAAACCCAAACCAGTTTTGGCATCCACATGCAGAAGCACATACTGTAACTACAAAACAGCATGTTCTGAGCCTGTGTTTTCTCTGGGTAGTAGTAGCAAGAACACTGTGTTCATTTAAATTAAACCAGTTCCTTGGATAATAACAAAGTAATTAAAGAAGCCACCGAGGAAAAAGAGCCAATTTATTTGAATCATGTTCATAAAAACTACAACATGAGCCTGAAGGTAGAATATAATGTAGTTAAGATGGCAGATTGATGATTTTTAAAAATGCATCTTGATATTAGTTTAAATTATTGTCTCTAGTCCGATAATAATAATGGATGTGAATATTTAATTTTATGATAGGAATGATTCCTTCAGTTAAGTCAAATTCCGATAAAAACTGTCATGATTGTTGTAAGTCTGCTTGGTCTCCAAAAAAATATATTAATATCTGGTCATTTTAATGTATTCCCATTTCCATAACTCTTACTGTAATTGCAAGAAATGCAGGCACTTCACTAGATGAGTTCAAATCAATGTTGTTAGATCCCGTGACATATCAAATGGAGCACAAGGAAAATGGCACTTAAAATCATGGGGAACCTTCTATTCTTTAAAATGTCCCCCCTGCTGAACTTAAGGTTCTCCTATCAATCATAACTACACAAGGGATACAGGAAAGGTTTAACATTTCTCCACTCTCCAAAGTTTCACTGATGCTCGTCTGGTTTATTTTTGCTATTCATTCATTGAATCATGGATGATAAAACACTTTTGGTAGCCATTTCTTAGCAATTTGCCTAAAGAATGGGTCATCCCTGATAGCCTAAAATCAAAACACAAATCAGGCTGACTTACTGAATTTTCTGCAACCAGGACAAGGTGGCCACCTGTCTGTTCCTTCTACCTGTGCTATTCAACCTCCTAACATGGGAGAGACGTACTTTTGTTCAGGCAAAGCTCTTACTTTGGGAATAGCAGGCTTCATCTCTTCCAGAGATTTACAGGCTTTGATAAAATGTTTCTTTTTTATTATTTTCAATGGCAACAAAACGAGCTTTCAGAGAGCTCTAAGGAGCAAAACAACCATAGTGAAAACCATTACAAGTGGTAACTTGTGAGTAACCCTGTAACCATCTCGCGTATGCTTCTTTGGGGCAGCCCCAAAGAGTTATGTGTTGTGAATTACAAGACTGTTGATTTTTAAAAATTTTGCTAGCACATGTTACAGAGGTCTGCTGCGCCCATGTGCCTGTGCAGTAGCACCCTATGGAGATTTCCCTTGCTATCCCCAAGCTTGGTGGTCCCAGTGCAACTGAGGCAATTCCCGGGCTCTAGCAAAGGAGACAGCTCACTAATTTATACTAACATTACACCCATATAACAAGGAGGCAAGGATCTGAGGATTCATATTAATACTATATTGCTGCTTTATCATTTAGGCAGAAATATCTAATGCTTAATTCAGGGAGGGAATTTCAGTATTTCTAGCAGTATCTAAACTAATTTTCTTTTCTCCACAATAATCTGTCCTGAATACATCATTTCAGTTCATCTGCCACCTACCATCAAACCTGGTATTCTAAGGCAAGCTCATACAGAATCCACTTACAAGTTTATTCATGTTAATCCAGGGTCAGAGGCGGCACAGACACAGGCCAGGGCAGGATGCTGAATCTGTCTCACTGGCACTGATGGATGACTGGCACAGAAGGTCTGCTGCTGTCAATGGATACAAGAGAGAAATCCATTCTTATTCTCCTTAATATCTTTGCAGTATTTGGCACTGTTGACCTTATGTCAAGTCTGACAGGTGGCATGAATCCAAAGTAAGTCTTCAAGCAGACAAAGACCCATTCTTTCTCTAGTCTCTTTCAATGTCTACATGAATCCAGCTACAAAGTGAACTGGATTTAAAAGCCAGTGATATACAGATGGCACAGAACTGTACTTCACCTTCCCTACATACAAATTCTTTGTTATCACTGAGGTTTCTGAGCGCTTGGATGTGGTCCAGTGCCTTGATTTTCTAGAATAATGACAATCTCTGCAGCAAGAATAACTTATTGCAATGCAGGATACAAAGCTTATCCGTGCAGCAGAAAGCCAAGCACAAATAGTATTTTAGCTGTGGAAAATTCTTTTAGAGTTCTGGTTATGAAACCAAAAAGAAAAAAGATACTTTCTGTAAAATACTACAAAGCACTTATTAGAAGGACACATGCAGTAATTTTTGAGGATAAAATAAGACATAACTCTAGTATCTTGATTATTTAGGGCATAAATGGATGCCTGGCTATTGCATTTGGATTTCCTTATGGACAATAGACAGAAATGTCACACATGCTCAAACAGAGGTCACAACACCAAGCATGTCAGAGTTCAAGAAGTGTTTGGCCAATGCTTTCAGGTACCTGGTGTGATTCTTGGGGTGTCCTGTGCAGGGCCTGGAGTTGGATTTCAATTATATGGATGGGTCCCTTCTAACTCAGCATATTCTATGATTCTATGGTAAATACTTTTACCCTATTGTAAATCACACTCTGATGAACTGCTTTATTACACTCCACCACTAAGCATTGCATACTGACTGATGACAGACAAAAGCTGGCCCCAAAAACTCATCTGTCTGCCCACAACAAAGTCAGTGAACATTTCATAATAAAGTTCTGCCTTGCATCATACAGATTTTAATCCAAAATAGCAAGAAAAGGGGAATATGAAACCAAAGAAGTGCTCTGGGTTACGCTACTCTGTCTTATTTCCTTGCATTTTAAACCATAGGTGTCCCACTCTGAGCAAAACACAGTGTCAGATTTGCAGTCAAATCTTGACTTGGCTATATTCAAGCCTGGAATTTGTTTTAAAGTTTGAACTGAAGTTGAATAGGTGAAGTTCTTTGTCCTTAACCCTGGCACTGGCTAGGTGTGAACCAGTGTCTGCAGAGCTTCTAGAACAGGGTGTAAGTCATACTTCTGAAAAGTTTTGCTACTTGGCACATAATTAATTCTGGGCTAATTCTGACCTATAAGGCCCACCCCACTTTGAACCCTGTATATATTAATAAGATCATTGCATTTCAACTTGACAGATAAAGTATTTAAAGAGACAAGACTTGATGTATGCATCTGGCTGGGGGTAAATGCACACGGGATGGGCTTGCAACTGAGCAACTGCCAGCTCACCATCTGGTGTGATCTGTAAGGAAGGGTGATGTCAAAGTGCACCCTCCTTGCCAGGTCCTCTGGAAATTTGCACCTGCGTCTCAGGACAGGACAACTTCAAGAAAAATAGTTTTATTATCTAGATCTACTTTCTAACCCTCTGCTTAACAGAGCCCAGGTCTGTTTTTTCTCAAAACCTGTTTTAAGACTCATTTTCTTTCTCAGGTGATATTTTTTCTTTTTTTTCAGAGGAGGTTTTTTGTGACAGACAAAGGCTTTCTTGCATTGATGAAGCAGGTTTGGCTACACTGGCTAACACAGGATTAGCAGCTGTCTAGCAACAGGGATGCTCTGTGACATATCTCAAGGGCAGCTGTAGAAAGAGTACCTTGTACAGGGATTTTATACATCTCTGGTAAAGAGTGCAACCTTCTGTACGTGCAGTCCATATACACAGAGAGTGAATAGTGTTCCTTTGTAAAGCATTTCTGTAACTTTCTTTCTCTCACCTCTGCTACCTAATGGTTCTGCTGTTTCTCAGGCTCTCTATATCCATCCAAGTGAGACAGGATTTCCTGTAAAACTAACACATATGGAGTTGCCTTTTTTTTTTCTATTTCAGTGGGGCAATTTATTTACTTATTTTAAAATATTCCCTTCATGAAATTCTTACACAGGGTCTGCCATTGAAGTGCCTGCTACCTTTGCCAGGAGGTGGGTTTTACAAGTATGAAGAGTGCCATGAAAAGACAGTTTCTTTTCCAATAATTGCATCTAATTAAGGATTTCAAGTTTTCTGAAAGCCTTGCTGTTCCCTCACATCCTGTGAGCCTTTCCTTCTCTGCCAGTATCATTTGTAGACTTTTAAGAGAATAAGGGTGGCTATGCTAGTAGAGGTACCTGGGCCCTGGGTGTAGCTAGTAAAGGTACCTGAGCACCCACAGCCCTTTCTGGCCCTGCCTCTCCTGAGGCCTTTCTCCACACCTGGCCACGGCCCAGGACCTCATTTCAGCTCAGCCCAGGGCTATCAGACCCTGCCCTGTGCCATGTGGCAGCTGTACTCTATCCAAATCTGCCTCTCCTTGTTTTGCCTTACAGCTGATTTTTGCAAGATACCCCCTGGAAATCAATTCAGCTTTAACCTTGCTGATATGATGTCAAATGTTCTCACTATTCATAAATATTTCCAGTTCTCTTCTAGAAAGAAAAAAGTGATGCTACTATACACTTTGTTTTGGTTTTCTTCTGGTTACAAATTTGTAGACTAACTGTACTTTATGATAGGCAAAATCAAGTAAAACACAACGAAGATTTCAATTTTATGTGCAGTTATTACAATGAACAAAACAGAAGGGAGAATTACATGGACAATATACTGCAGTACACATCAATGTTTCCTTCAGAATGCTTCTTCCCTACATAAGAACTTTATTTTCCTTTATGAGATACAACAAGCCTAGCATAGACATAGGAAACACAGACAAGATAGACACTACAGCTAGCTCAATCTCCAGTGTTAATAGCTGTCCAGTTGTTTTGTTACACTGCACTTCTGAAACATTCTGTGATCTCAGGCATTGGTTCTAAGGTGTCAGATAAGTGTTCTGCAGAATAGAGTCTTGCACTCACCCTTTGCAGATATTGTTCCACCTTCATTGCCACGTGTGGGATATTGAACAACACAATTGTACACTTCATTCTGTACTTCTTGACACTCACTGAAATCTCATTTCCAGAAATATATGTGTACTGCTTTTTGGTCTTTGTTTACAGGAGAACATGGTTTTCTGGGCAGAAGAAATAAACAGCTAGCATACTAGGAGATCACAAGGAATACTAGCTTAACCTTGGATTTGCAAGCCTTTACTAGTAGTGTCATTTCCTCTTAACTACTATTCACTGATTTGCAAACCTTTATTAGTAGTTTTATTTAATCTTGTATTAATTTAAGAATGTTCAGATTATTTAGTTGTAATAATTTATCATTTTCACCTAATAGATCTTTTTGTTTTTATTATTGCCTATGCTTTTTTCATCTTCCCAGCCATGGTTCAGACTATCCAGATTACAAAACAGCCAGCAGTAGCAGACAAAATAATGACTATAGCTTATAATCATTGCAACACGCAGTAAATATATAATAGCTGATAACAACTAATAAAAAACCCCAATAAATGATTAGCCCAGAGTTTATGTGGAGCAAACTCACATTTTGAGTCTAAAATCTTTGTGTTTCTCTTTGATAGTTCAGCAACTCTAATTGCCAGTGATCACAATGAAAAATCAGGAATGTGCTGGGCTGCAAATCGGTTTTGTCCACACTGTGAACTGCAGGCAGTGTCGTGCAGTATTGAACTGGTCACCCCTTTCTGGGACAAAGTAGGGGAGCAAAATAACAAGAAACCTCATCAATAGGAGAGTGCCATAGCATTAAGTGCTACCAAACTCTTTCACACTTCTAGCTATTACCAATTCCACCTGAAAATACAAAATGTACAATGCTTTCCCATCTGCAAAGTCTCTCAAAAGACTGATAATTGTATTTAGTCAAGTTTGAAACAGAGGTTAAAGTGAGAATGGATGCCTTTCTGTGTCCTTCAGGAGTAAGTGCCTGGGACCAAGAGTGATTGCTAACATTGCCCATGTGTATGACTGAGAGACACATAAGTTATTTATAGATGCCAGAAAACAGAATTTTAAGCTTGGAGGTAATTCTTACACTTCTAAGCATGTTTCAGCTAAATATTTAAATTCCCTTTTCCCTAGAGAAAAATAAATTCAGTAAATTTTCCCTGTGGAAATTTGATTTTGCAGAAACTGCTTTTCTGTCACAAAAGATTGTATTGAAAAAGCTCTTGAACTGCTCTGGGTGTTCACATAAAAGTAAGGAAGAGAATATGTATCTGCTTAAATATTTCACATGAATGGACAGAAAGCCTTAGATGATTTTTCAAGAACGGAACAACTCACTTTCAAGGGCATTTATTTCTTTGCATCAAATTTGAAAATAATCAAATCCTCTTTTTTTTTAATAGTATTAATTTTTTTCAACTTTAATAATAAAGTTTATTTTAAAAAGCAAACAGTCTAATTGTTAAAATAAGTGCTCAGAATTGTTCTGTGTAGTAATGTGTGAATGAGGAAATAATGGGACATAGCCAACAAGGTTTGCTGTTGAGTATTTTGCAGTAGGGAAAACATATCCAGTTTCCCTTCACATAGAGTTCAGACCATATGAACGAATCTCTAGGATAAAGTGTAGCTGATTTCATTTATTGCAACATGTTCTAACTTTTGTCATTTGTTGCTTTTTCCATTGGCCATGTGCAGTAAGTTTTTTCAGCTGTTTCACCTCCTTCTTCAGAATATGTTTTTTTAAAGGACTGAAAATAGTGGCTTTTCCCTGTGACAGTAAAATCCTCATTTATTAACCTACAGCAGCTAAATCACTCTTTCAAAGAATTTAGTAATATGAAGAACTCCTGCCAAGGAAAATTCAATGCAAATATAATTATTCTATTGGAAGGTAACAAATAAAGACTCTCACACTTTATCTGTTTGGAGAGACTATGTACGTCAACCATCTGCCCAGAATTTACCACTGACCCAAGGAACAACCTTGAATAAGGTGTCTTGCCCTCTCTCCACAATGATTTCTCCTGCCATTCTTTCTCTGCTTGGCTTGTTAAAATAATTCACATTTTGTGTATCTTTTACACTGTCAAGTTCTGCTCACAGTCAGAGCAAACTGCTGAACTAAACCTATACTTAATGAGAGTAAGAGTTGTTCTGCAGAAATACCAAAAATTTAAAACCTTTAAAATGGCAATTTCCACTATTAAAACATTAGACCTCTTCTTGCTTGGGAAATTCTTGCAAAGGAGAAATGAATCTGTGGGAATTGCTCTGAAGCCTACAGACATTCTACCTTGTTGGTATGCTATGTGCTATGGATTTTGTCCTACTACGAATCTCGCTTTGCCCCC
>VYZP01045279.1:11024-34249 GCA_013400635.1 Hypocryptadius cinnamomeus
TACTACGAATCTCGCTTTGCCCCCTAATTCACCTACCATGCACATAACTGACCCCCTCAAGTTCAAAGTTGTCAGTCCTTTGCAGAAAGAGAGTCAGAGGAGACACGGTTCACCACTGTGCTATGATTTGTTTGAATGGAATAGTGAGTCACAGCTGGCTGGATGCTCATGAGGTTCATTGCAATGTCCCTTTGGCTACTTTTCCAGTTTCTGTGGAGCAGTCCAGGGAAGACAAGTGGGTGCCTCCTACCTCTCAGAAGTCAAGGCAAGGCAGAGCACACGGGCACCAGGCTTCTTTTTTTCTTCAGTGAGGTGTGGGCTGTCTGCTGCCATTACCCACTTGAGATCAGCACTGGCTGTGGAGTGCATTTCTTCCTCTCCATCTGTGTCTGCTGTCAAACAGGTTACTTTAGTGCCTTGGAAGAATGGACCAGTGTCAAAGGAGCTCATCTTGATCAGATCTGCCTGATCAAAGAGGCAATCACTGCCTCTCACTTTTACTAAATTTTGCCTGTGTGAATCATTCTTCATTTAAGATAAACTGATTGACTGATAGCAGCAATTTTGGTGGAGGCCTGGTGATTGCTAAAGCATGATTCTTTTCAGAGGTGACCAGCAGAGCATGGAGATCCTGGGTTTGATTGAAAAGTGATCATTTTGAGTGGTTCCTGCTCTGGTGAGATGAATGTTTGGAAACTTGCAGTATTAAATTTTTACAGATTGGAGAACTGCAGTGCAGCATATGTAGAGATCATGAACTCTTCCTGCTGTGGCCACAGACTTGCAGAGCTTGACTCAAGTTTTGCCAGTTTCATGCTCACAGACTCAAATTAAAGATTGACGCCTTGAGCCTTCTGTCAGTCCTGCTTCCTCACACCGTACACAGAATAAACTTACCTCCTTGCTCTGTGGCTTGTTCCTCATCTCATTCTTCCTCCCATCTGAAAGGCATTTTTAGCACCCCCTTCCACAGCACCTCACACTGTAATGGAATAAATTTTTTTGTTTAATTTTCTTTTTTTAATTGGACATGCTGGGAAGTGGATTTGCATTTGGTTTTGAATTATGGCTTTCTCAATCCTAAATATATGAGAAATTCAAACATTGTTTATCAAAAAATGAATAATTTCAATGCAATGTAAATACTCTGAGTTCATCTGCAACAGAAAACTTGGGTATCGCTCTTTCAGGCCTGTAACCCAGGCTCCAGACACAGGTAGATAGAAATTATGGAACGACAAAAACAGCCAGCTGCACAGTGAGGCACGTCCTCTGCAGTGTTTCCATGTGCCTGCTAGCATATACAAAAATTAACCAAATGAGCTGGGTTAGAGCAAGACCTACTGGGTGTTTAGTGAGTTAGTGTACATCCTGAGAATGCTCTCCATGAGACTCCCAGGGCAGAAAATGCATTTACAATTGTGCCGTTGCCCTGGAGTGATAGCAGGATATACATGATAACTGAGTTTGCCAACTTGTTACTGGGCAAAGCTTCAAGCTGCTCTCGATTCTGGCCTTCCCTTCAGTTTTGGTTACTCTGACATCTATGGGAAGTGTCACAGCTGACAACTGAGAGCGCTGAGTGAACAAACCAGTCTGAAGCAGCTGTAAAATGGGAGCAATGAGAAGACTCTGTGTCCTGAAACAGCCTTCTAAGAGCTTCCTTTGACCTGATTAGGTGTACAGCCTGAAGGGGCATTAGATTATCTCACTGGATCTCCCAGTTCAAATGGTCTAACAACCCAGTTCTGTTCTATTACCCAGTAACCCTTCCACTGAGGGTTGATGGGTTGACTACCATTTATGAAAGGGTGGTCAATCAAACACCTTCCAGGTATCCAGTGTTGGCTAAGTTTCCAAGAGACAGAGGCTCTACATCAGTGGTTTGATCATTCACAGTGTTAAACATTACTTTATTTATATTGTCAATGTATCTTACCTCAGACATTATTTTCTGTTAGACTAAACAGGGACTGTAACGGGTTCTTTGGGATTCATCATCCAGTCATCACTCTAGTCTCCATGCCATTTGTCAGTCTATGTCTTATTAAAGAATCTGAATGAGTCACAGTATTTTCTAGCATATCTTCTCTAGGCTTCACATGAAGCTTGAAACTTTTTTCAAACTTTAAATTTCCAATTTAAAACTGTGTGCACAGGAACACATTTCCCATCATGAGTCTTTTCAGTGTTCTGGGACACGTCACCTCTATGGCCCACCAAGTTACAAAGCTGAAACTAGATTCCTCCAGGCATTGCACTGAAAGCTCTAGATTAATTTCTCTTCATTTTCTACCCTTGACTCTTCTTATGAGTCCCTAGTTTCCAAGGTGTCATCTCTCACCCTTCAGAGCTATCCTTCCTGCTTCTTAAACGTAAAGAAGATGTAAAAGAGCGGATCCAAATAAGTAATCAGTCCAGATAATTTTGACTGTCTCATTCTCATCATCAAATGAACTATGCAAAAAATGTCTCCTTTGGAGCATTAGAGAAGAGAAAGATCTTCATTGCATAAATGGACTTGGGATGGAAAAACTGAAACTAAAACATTTGAAGATATTAATAGATTGTCATCTGGCATCTTATCCCTGGATTTCCAAGGAGGTGTGGAGGTGATTCATAAGTACGCGGAACATTGCAAAGCCCAAATAATTAGAAATTTAAAGGACTGTCTGACAAAAACCATAACCTCTTGTATTTAATGCAGAGTTTTTGGATAAAAAATAGATACAGTTTTGCTGGTTATCAAGCTATACCTTCCCCCTTTTCTCCCTCCCCAGTTTGATAGAATTTACTGAAGTGGCACATGAACATTTCCACATTGTGACAACTATAGTTAAAACATGCAAATTCAAGGAGTGGTTGCAGAGAAAGAGAAATGGAACATTACTTCAAAAAACAAAAACAAAAACATCCCAGACATCCCAGAAAGCAGTCAAATATTTATGCAAAATGAGTGTAGCTTTATACACTGGCACTGAACAACACAATGCTCTGTCTCACACAATACTGTCATTCATGTGCATACAAACTGCCACAGGCAAAAGTCCCACACAAAGTATTTTTATACAATTGTAGCATATTTCATTACAAGTTGTTTTTTTAATTCCCCTATGCAGGGATTCTCATGATAGAGACATTCTGTCTCCCCACAGTTTTCTAAAAGGAAGAAGGGCTGCCATTTAGAAACTAGACAAAATTGTGGAGTAAAACATTAAATTTCAGTTTTAAATAGCATTAGCAAAGAATAATGTTATACCAATAACAAAGAAGATGGAAAGAAACTTTTTCTCCCCTTAAGAAAACACACTGAGTTCTATTGTGTGTTCTCAGAGCTATCATGTAAGCAATTAAAAACACAATGCAAAATAGAAGAATTGCTAGTATTCAATTTATAATACACAGTATATTAGGACCCTGAAATCTCATTGTGTAAATAAGAACTTGAGCATACCTCTGCAACTGAAACGCAGAGCAGAATGACCTTTCTACCCCAACAAGCAAATATCTGGTATCATTCTACCCACCCAAGTAACAAGTGATAGGATGACAGGAAATGGCCTCAAGTTGTGCCAGAGGAGATTTAGATTGAATATTAGGAAAGATTTCTTGACTGAAAGTGTTGTCAAACATTGGAACCATCTACTCAGGGAAGTGGTAAAGTCACCATCAGTGGAGATATTTAAAAGATGTGTAGATGTCATGCTTAGGGACATGGTTTAGTGATGGACTGGGCAGGGCTAACTTAATGGACTAAATTAAGGACTTGATGACTTTATAAGCCTTTTACAACTTAAATTATTCTACAATTCTGCTTTGAAAGAATATCAAAAGGCAAATTCCCAAAGCCTTAAAATTTGGGCAAGGCTAACAAAAAGCATATGAAATGCTTCACTTCAGTTGTCTTGACAGGAGTTGTGATGCAAAAGCCAAGGCTGAACACATAGCAATCATATGCACGAGTTGAATCCTGGACTGTGAGCTGTCTATTAAGCTGAAGCCCTGTGCACATCATGGGCAGTCTTTGGACAGGTCACTGGTAGTACCTGTCCTCAATGTTCCTCGTTCCAACACTTGGAAGGCCTGTGAGTGAGGAAGGACCAGAAAATAATGTGGCTTTCCCTGTTCTACCCTCCCAAACTGGACTGCCGCTCTTCACTCAGCATGGGTTAGAAATCAGAAATATGGAAGCATTGTCTAGTTCTTTCCTGTACAAATAGACTGATAATTTTCTGGGGAAAAAAATAAAATATACCCTCTGTGGAAGCATCTAGTGAGGAACCAGCTGTTTGTTCTTCTCTGAGATACTAGAGACAATGAAATGATGAAATCTGCACACAAGACAAAGTCTGCTTCATAAATGAATAAAACATTGGTTTTAATTCCTCTGTGGGGACTTTTCTGTGAAATCCAGGTGTCCATTCCACTGAAATCCTCAGAAGAGGAAAAAAATTACACTATTCATTACTCCAGGCACAGCATTTGCATAGAACACTTTTCACACTGTGGCTCTTGTCAAAATATCCCTTGCTCTGCCACATCAGCTCTCTGCCACTACGTACTACTTGTGACACCCCTGACTGCGTTTCCTATGTCCACTACACTCCAGCATGCTAAACATCCTATAGCCTGCATCCTCTTCCCCTTTGCAGGATGGTTAAGATTTATCTTCCTTCCTCTTCCTGGCAGACATCTTAGACTGCTTAAAATACGTAAATCTGTATGAAAACTTCAGGTCTTTATTAGAAGGGACACAATAAATGATTTGAAAGTAGACTCCCTTTATGGTGTTTTTTTGTGAGGTCATTTTTCTCTGACACTTTCCAGTGGGTCACAGATACTTGTTTTGGGGGAAACTGGTTTCTTTTGATAAATTACAGGGCCTTCACATAGATTTCAGTGCTATTATGAAGCATAGGGGTTTAAAAAAGCCAGTTCCTGTAGCTTCATGCCTTTTAAATGCATTACTCCTCTTTTATATCCTCTTAAATCATTTATGTACACATTACTATTGAACATACCATACTTTACATTCCTCATGTAGCAGCACAGGACACTTACAACAATGCAAGCTAATTAAAGCTACAGGGTAAAACTCTGACCCTATAGAAGTCAAAAGGAATTTTGCATCTTACTTCAATAGAGCAACTATTTCACCCTGAGGCCACTTCTGTCCCCCTCAGTCTTTCTGGCTGTTTGTGCAAAAAGTCCTGGAGAATATCAGTTCTCAGAGAGCCAATTAGCCAAAACCAGCTGTATAACAAAGCTTCCTCAAGCCGTGTGGAGCGGGCAGCCCTCTGCCTCCAGGAATCAGGCCCAGTCTGGAAGGAAGAGGTCCGAGTGGGATGGAGCTGTGGCTCCAAGTGGCAGCCCCCATGGGGAGAAGGTAAAGAGCGGCTCTGCTGATGCAAGGACACAACGGGGTACAAAGCTCTGGGAAAGTCATTGAAGGTGAGGGGAAAGGGCCTAAAGCTGTGTTTCCAGGGCAAGATATCTTGGCACTTGAAAGCCAAATGTTTTCCCAGTTGCTTTTTAAAATGACTGCTCCTGACCAGGGGTTCCTAACCCTCCCCACTGGGTGGGACACACAGCTCCCTCCAGTTGCCACTGAGGAGCAGTACATGATGACATATCCCCTGGGAAGGACCAGATGTCCTACACATGCAGAGCACATGTGATATTTTGCTTTTATTTTCTACCTTCCCAAGGGCTTCTTGACACAGAAGAGAGAGTAGGTTGCTGGCTGGAGAAATGACTCCTGCAGTGGCAATCCATTCCCAGTTGTTCTGTGTCCCATGGAGCCCTTCAGCCTCTCACAGGTCATTTAATAGATGTGCACTTTCCACATAACCGGAAACAGGGTGCCAGCTGAGGCTAGAAAGGTGGGTTGACCCATCTCCATCTCTACATGACAAAAATAAGATGCCGTGTGAGATCTCTAATCACCAACACCACTGGCTCATCGTTTGCAAAGCTTTAAAATGTGACCTACAAAGATAAGTGCTTGCATGTACAAACTCTCCAAGCTGATTGCTCCTGGGTGGGTTGTGGAGTGGTCTGAGTAGCCCAGCAGGATTAATTGCTCCAAGTGTAAAGCTAGGTTTTGAAGAATGTAAGTGTATTCTGATCTGAAATATTGAATTAAAACCATATTTCTTCTTGACATATTTTGTTTCAACAGAAAGGATTTTGGCATGATCTGGCCTTTACCTTGGACAGTGCATTGCAGATCATGCAGTGGAGGATCATACAATAATTCCAAGCTGGTACTCATAGAATAGTGCACTTGGACTAACGTTCTCGGACCATGGTTACACTTACTGTGAAACTGAACCTAGAGAAGAAAAACAACCCTTGAATGTGGTATTAGATCAAGGCTGTTTCGAGGTTTTTGAGATTCTTAAGCCTTATGAAAACGTGAATCAGACATTGTTCACCTTCCAAATGACTATGCCATTGCCTGAAGGCCTCCTTGGTGCTTGAAGTTCCTTGCTATTTTCACTTTACTTTTCTCTGTGGGAATTGAATGTGAACAAACAGTGTTCATTTTGGTACTCTTGTGTTGCAAAAGGTCAGGTCCAATTCTGCAATTCTATGTATTCATCTTTACAAAGAAGGGTTGTGTTCAATCTGGGCACAGAAAGATGATGAAAGCTCTTTAAACTGGTCAAAGGAAGACATGGACTCATTTATCCAGTTAATTTTGTTGTTTTAAGAGTAGTGAAATACCGCTTTTGAAAAATATTTGCTGAATTGCCTTGAGGAACCTTAGTGAAATCAAAATCAATATACTTGTAAATACTTAAAAAGCTGCCCATGCCATGAAGTTTTTGTGTTTCCATACTGCAGTCATTGGAGAGGATGACATAGAAGAGGAGATCCACTGTATTCTTATCAAACTTTCGGATTTTTTTTTTTTTCATGAAATGCTTTATCAACATAGGGGTACATTTGTCAGAAAGAAGCTCAGATTCAGAAAAATAAAGTTATCAAAATGAATGACCATGAGTTTATCTATCCCTGGCAGTGTTATTGATGAAATGCTGGAGTATTCAGAATCGTTGAATAAATTGGAAATAAATAGCTCTATTCTAGGCCACAACAGCTGTGGAAGAATTGTTTAATAATCCCCTTACAAATACAGACCAAATAATAAGATTACATAAACATACCTTCCATTAATTCTCTTTCTAGTGCTATGGCTAGCTAAAAACAATAATACTCTTTTTTTACGATTATATGTTTTGGGATGCAGTAAGAATTAGTTTTTCTTTTGGGCAAGCACAACTGGGACACTATCAGAAGAGCACCATACATGGTCAGAGGTCTTTTATAGACAGTACAACAATAGCCTTTATTCCTGGTTGTACAGGGAATAACACTTTCATGCATTCTGTGAAAAGATTTTTAGCCAACAGGGACAAATTTGCCACCGTTTTTCCTCTCAAAGTCACTCTTGATTACCTCTTGAATTTCTCAGGCATCTGAGGTGCAGAGCTCAGTGCACTTGCAATCATCATCGGCAGCAATGGGGTTAACTGAATGCAACTCTGGGCAGAACCTCTTAGGCCAAACTCGATCATCTTCCACAAAATACCACTACTATGCAACGTACCTCATGGAATGGTCTTTTGTTGTAACAAAGCATGATGCATTGAACTGCATGATTTTTTGCCAATTTTCATTTCTGTCACATGGCTGTTCTGCTTTACAGGAGGTAGAACCAGCTGTCCAGGGATACCAGTCTTCACAAATCCAGGGATCTGCTAGGCACAAACTTTGTCAAACTGAGTATACTCTGAATTGCTGAGACCACTGCAGTCAATAAGCCCATGGCATCCAGTGTAAATGTAGAACTTATTTTACAGCAGCTCCAGCTAAAAGAAGAATTTTCATGGATTCAGCAAGGCAGTAACAAGACGCATTTTGGAAGAAGAGGACCTTTGACTGAAATGCTCATGCCAGGAGTGTGACATTCCTAATGCCCTTTCCTCTGGAGAATGAACAGGTTTTTATTCACCACACTTAGAACAGATGAAAGAAAAATTTCTTTAATCCCACGCTGCAAGCAGTATTGCTTCCACTGCCAGTGGCACGGCTTGCATTTTCAATCTGACCCGTTCTGTGATCATCTGTGCAGGAGGTGCTAACCAGGCAGTGGGGAGCTTGAGGACAGAGGCACAGACTGTGATAAACAGGGACCCACTGGTGTCTGCTGTACATTTATGACTTCCCAGAGCAGGACAGATGGATGTGCTGATGTGCTGTATGATAGGGACTGAAAAGAAAAATGCAGTGCATTGGTCAAACACAAGCCCTTTTACGAAGTCATTTGAAGTCAGTGACTCAGTCAAGTGGAAGCACATGGTCAATGCAAACATTCACTGTTCATAGCCTATGATTGCTCTGCTCTCATTTTCCACATGGCATCTCCCTCCTAACAGGTGTGTGCTACCCTTCCAAAAGTTACCTTCAAAATAAAAGTTGTTATACCATATTGCTTGTTGAATTGACTGCTGTGAAGTATTGATTTCTTAAGATTGGATATGATCATACTTCCTCCTCTTTTCTGATATAAGCATGGAAACAACTCTTGTTTTAAGGTCGTAAATCCTTCAAACATGAGATTATATTTTGTTCTTGTAAGATGACAGTTATACCAGTATGAGTTTTTTGATTAAGCAACGTGAACAGCATCTTATTTTGCATACCTTGTTTGTAGCTTTTAAAATGAAAGGCTGAAATATAATAGAGTCATGTACTTGGAAATGTAAAATCGTACTCCTTTCTCACATATGCCACACTTTTCTGATGAACACCACCAAAACCCTGGTTTCCTTGACTGCTGAAAGGATTGATTTGCATCATTGGTTCTACTGCCCAGGCAGCCATCTCCAAAACACTTTCCACTCTTTCTAGGTATTATAATGAAGTGCTCTGGAGTAATCTAAATTATGTAAATACTCTTTCCTATCAACTATGCTTCTCATATATTCCCTCAGAGCAAGATTAAAACAGGGAAGGAAGTGTGCTTGATACTCCCTCTAAAATTCTATGCACTTAAACTGTACTTTTTCATGGCTTTTCTACTGGAATGAATTAGGCAAAGCAGAATTAACCTTGTCAGTCACCAAGTCGGTTTTTATGACACAGAGTAGTGTAACTAAGAATACAGAAATAACAAGAGAGCCCAAATGCATTCACCCTCCACTGATTCCTGCACAGAGTATGTAAAGTGCTTTGGGGTGTTCTGAGGAGATAGACCCAATATAAATGTAAAGTAATAGTTAATGAAGAAAAGCCTTTTTGCCTGGAAGCGAAGGGCAAGGGAAAGTATTCTCAGGCAAAAAAAGAGTTTCATGTCCAAACCCATGTACGGAGAGGGAAACTTGGCACCAACCTGAGACAGAGACACAGAAGTGAATCACTGAGCTGCTGACTGGAGTGTGGGGACTAAGCAGGAGCTTGAGTAAAGGAAACAGTCTGCTTTAGCCCAAAGCAGAGGAAAAGGGAGAGACCAGAAAGATGAAGTGACTTAGAAGGAAGAGGCCATGTACAAAGAGAGGTGAAAACCAAGTCCATGTGGTGGTAAACCAGCCTGAACCTCAGAGAACAGCTGCCAGATCTTCCTGTTCTGGCTAATTTAGTCTGGTAAAGGCAGATGATAAATGGGAGTAAGGCAACCATGTACTTCTGAAAGTATGGTAGCTGCCTTTCTGCTGATATAAGACCATAGGAACACCCTCTGCATTAGAAAAGGAAACAGTTCTAATTTTATATGCACCTTATCTCTTTCTCTCCTGGCTGTCTGAAAGTCATGAGCTTTTACCAGCCCCTCAAACCCCAGTTGTTATTCCAGTCACGTGTTCCCAAACAAAGGGCAGGATGGATGCAGAACACAGCACTTGGGATGCTTCTGATGATGCTCTTGAAGTTCAGAAAGACTAACTTCTTCTCAGGCTGGGGCAATCAGAAAAAAGGGGAAGAATGAGGTGAAACACCAATTGGGAACTGTTGAACGATATTGTTAGATATCAGTATGCGACAGAGTGCAAGGGGTTCTGTGTCAGAGACAGCCTCCGAGCCTGATCCATGCTGCTATTGAGCTCAGATAGCAGTTGGGATAATGAATCAGAAATCCTATGGCTGGCTTCAGCACACTGACATGGTCCCAGGACTACTACTGCATCTGGCACTAATTTGGAACCTCTGCATCACACCTTGTTGCATGGTAAAGAGAGGACCGTGGCTGACTGGCTACCAGGAGCTCTGCCAGGGGCTCCACCAGTACAAGGCAGTGATACATTGGCTTTAGAAACTCATTTGAGTTCCTTATTAGGCAGGCTGTTCCTGGAGTAACTTGCTGAAATCTATTCCTACAGCACACTTAAGAGAGAAGATTCTCTGAAGCAAGAGGTGAGGGTTTTGAAGTTTTTTTAAACCAAGCAAGCAACAATTTCCAAAACTTTAGGGGTTTTAACATTGTTAGACTTTCTTCTCTGCTCTTGATTTTGTGTTTTGAATTGACTGTGTTCCTACCTGGTAACTCTGAAAAAGTGATGCCCTCTAGGCTTTGCAAAATTCATAGTCTCATGTCACCTACTATAGAGCTCTGTTGTGACAGGATGTTCTCCGAATTGAAGATAAAGTGTGATGCAATAACCACTATGTAATCATTAGTAACTAGCCATTTCAGTTTTGTGGTGCTGTTTTCTTGCCACATCTGGTTAATGGAGAAAAGAAGTCCTGAACAATCTGAATGGGAGCTAGGGGTGCAATATCCCTATTTTTTAGGAGCATTTTCTTGCAAAAAATTCAGTGTAACTCAAGCAAACATCTAATTGTTAATGCAGAGCTGATTGGCATAAACAAAAGTGCCTATAGTCAGATGGAGGGCCCAACAAGGATCAATGTATAATTGCTTCCAAAGCAAAAAGAGGTGACCAGAAGATCTGTCCTATAAAATTTATAAATTAAGTAAATACAACTTTTGTATCAGAGACCAAGTACTCCCCATTAAAACTGGAGCACGTGACAAATCCAAATGTTTCTGGCAAGCTTTTCTTAATTCTGTCTTTATAATAATGGATAAAGTGACAATAGTGTCATTTGGTGGAAGGAAAGGAGATAAACTTGAGCAAAGCAGAAGCTCCAAGGAGAACATGTTATTTCAAAGGGGCTTGCCTTCCTGAGCTTTAACAGAATAGCCTAGTTTTCATTATAAAATGCTGCCAAATCAGAAGGAAAACACATCTCAAAATGCTCTTTGTTCTGTGAATGCATATTTGTGTAACAGCAGCATTGTTATTCTGTGTCATCCCTTGTTGATGAGCCTGTTTGAGTTCCAATAATGGAAAACTATCATGTTGATTTGATACAGATTAACCTCATCTTCTTGTCATACTACAGGTATTTTCCATTACAAGAAACAAATATATGGTGATAGGTAAATGATTTTGATAAAGTCTGACAAATATTTTAAAACAGCTGCATAGCTGCTTATTTTATTTTAGGAAAAAAACAATAGCATCACAAAATGGCATTTGTCAGATGTCTTTGGTAATTTTATCATTAGGTGTTGTCATGACTTTCTACATCTGGCTATAAGCTACAAAAGCTTTTTTCTGTGTTATAAACATAATGTTGAATATCTTAGAATTCTGAACCAATCAGTAAGAAGAGCTGAAAATAGTGAAACTACCAGCAAAACTAACATTAAGGACTGTAAATAATTGCTCTAACCAATTATAATAGGTTAGCTTCAGCCTACAGAAATTTTGTATCCCAGGCACAGAGCTGCTGATTGCTTCTTTTGTTTTCCCTTTCAGATGTAGGATGTGGGAAAAGTGAGTTATTCTGATCCTGCAAGGACAGTACTAATGTCACAGTGCAGAAATTATCAAAGCACACAGAGGTACACAATTGTGTGGCATTTACTTTATCGTTAGCAGTTACCAGAAGAGACTCAAAGACAGCACTACTTTTGGCTATAACAAGACTTACTTCTTCAGTCCTTTCCAACACAACAATAACTTGTGCAACTGAAACTTTGGAATTATGTTTCAGAAGGTAAGCTCTGCACTTACTTAAAATGTGTAGATGCTGCAAGCCTCTACTTATCCACACCCATACAGGTACTGTGGTGTGCACAGTAGCTGCCTATGAGGCAAATAAAACACAAACCCACTTGTGCTAAATGCTACCAGCACAGGGCTTAAACTTGAAGGCAGTCTCTGCTCTTTTTTCTACAAATTCACCCTTTTAACACCTTTTATTTATCAGGGATGGAGAGCGCTTGACTGGTAACAAACTCTTGTGATTTAACCCCTTTGGACTTCAGTGTGCAACAGAATGTTACATTCTGTTTGTCTGGGCTGGAGTCAAGTCACCAAGGAGAGAGCTTGAACAAAAACGGGACTGTGTGAAAATCCTTGAGATGTCCTCTACATTCCATAATAATACTGACTTCAGAGATTTTGAAACTACCAGTAAAGGTTGTCAGGGAATCTACAGGCCTTGGTCTGGTTTGGGAAAAAAATACCCAAACAAACAAAACCCATGTGCCTAAATGACAAACCTTATCTCCACTACAAACATAGGAGCTAGTGGTTTAATGCAGAGCATTTTAAACCTGAACCCTATTGCTGTCTGATGCCTAGTTGGACCCTGTGACCATCTTCTGGTCTCTTTCCAACTATGATCAGAGAAACGGTCCACCTAAAAATTCCAGTACCATGATTAGCACTTAATGAGCCATCCTTAGGAAAAAGCAGAAGGGCTGAACAGCCAGCAAGGCAGAGCTGAGTCCTCTGATGTGATACCTCTGAAGTATGATCTCCCTCCCTTGTGCAAGAACAGGAAGGAAATTCACCTTGTCTCCATTTCTCCATGGGTATCACCGTCACGCAATGCCAGCTGACCAGCTCATGGGATGTAAGACTGACAGAGACCCATTACAGACCACAGTAGCTCAGAATGGAACTCCTCCTCTTGTTCCCACCGTGGCTGCAATCTCTGAGCACTCAACCCAGCTTGCTCCTTCAGTTTAGGAGTGTCCTCTCACACATCCATGATACCACTCTAGCATCCATTTCCTCTGTCCTACCTGTGTGAGGGAAGCACTCGGAATCACATGAGGGTTTCTATTATTTCCACCTTGGGAGATTTAGTGCATTTTTAGTGCCATTATCTGTTAGTCCAGGCACAAAAGTAAGGTCAGATCTATTCCTAGGGCCCCGTTGGCATCCATAACTGCCTGATTTGTGCTCTAACCATATGTGACACCTACCGAGTGAATTTATTGTAGCAATCACTTTGAGCATATCTCAAAGATTTCATCATGATATTTTCTTGCTTGCAATGCCAGAGAGAGAACAACAGCATGGAATGAAATGCACAGAACTTCCCCTCATATGAAAGAGAAATGAAGGAACAGAAAACAGGCTGAATTTCTCCAGGGTAATTTTATGTAAAAGAAAGACCAGCAACATCCTTTAAGGCCTGAAATGTCAAGCTTGTAAAAATAGTATTCTTGGGAGTTGTATTTGATCATTTGTTAAATACTGTGATATAAAATGTAGAAATCCATGTGTAATGCTTCAAATCCCTAATCTGGTTTAAAAGGTCAGTTGAAGCCTAAAAGGACTTGACATTTTCCCTTTAAAAATCTGACTTTTTGACTCAGAGCTAACAACATTTGAGCCTGAATGACCTGAAGGATAAATACAAAAGCTGATTTCAATTGAACTATTTAGAAAGCAGGGGATCTTCTAATTTGTAAGATAGCATTCAGGGAGGTTTTTCCATTAAGAACTCAATCGACTGAAAAATTATTTCCTTGGGTATTCCACAATCTTTCAATGCTTGTGTAAATTTTACACAGGAGGGGGCAGCGAGTGAGGTTGAAGATATATATAACACAATGCCAGGAGAGCAGAAAGCCTCTTATGAAACAGAGGCAACTGGTATTTGCCTCAAAAAGCTGTACCCTTTTCACCTCCTCCTTCACTGCCTTGGCAGACTGGGTCTGCTTCAAAATCTTTTGTGTCCTGTGCAGATGAAGCTTGCAAGTGAGTACTAATGTCTTGATAAGCATGAGTATAGTCCTTTCCAGCAACACCCCTTCCCATAGACTTCATTTGGCTTGCAGTGAGTGCTCCATGGGGGTTTGAAGGCTGCTTTCATGGAGGTGTGCACTAGCCACCTCCCTGGCTGTGCGGGTGTGGTTCCCTGCAGAGCCTCTGGCTCTTCTGCCTGGCTCCAGCTGCACCACAGGTTCACTGTAGAAATGAAAGCACAGTCCCTTTTCCTTCCCCAAGCCTCCACCGCTGTCTGATCGCCTCCCACCCTCGTGGCCTGCAGTGTCAGACCTTCTCCTGCCTACCTTGAACCCTCTCAGCCGATTTTACCAAGGCAATGGTGGAGAAACAGGGATGCCTGGTGGCGGGACATCCCCACCCCTCGGGCCGCTCACAGGTGTCGGCCCTGCTGTGCACAGTCCTCCAAGTGCCCTTGAGGCAGAGGGTGATGGAGGGGTGACATGCTGTGACACCTCACAGATCCCCCAGGGAGGCAGGGTGCGAGGGTGCCGGCCTTCCCTGGACAATCACTACGGGTCCCTGAGGTGTGGGACCACTGTGCCACACCCACACCCGTTGGACAGAGCACACCCATCAGTCACCCGCTGGCACAGAAATGCCATTGATTCAAGCGAGTGTTGTCCCAGGATGAATGTCTCCCAGCTTCCCCGGGTGTTTGTTTTTGATAAATGCCTCAGTTTCGGCTCACATCCACCCAGCAGCTGGGGACTATTATGCCGTGACAACCTTCTATTCCGTTGTCACAGTGTCAGATGCCTGAAAAGGATAATAGGTAGATATTTCTGCTCTTTGGATGTTAAGAAGTAAGTGGCATTCCTATTCCTTATTTAGTTACTTCTTAATTTTAATTAATGGCTTTAGTGATAATTACCAGATTCCTATATTGATAAAAACTGGCACATTCTGCACGTTAATAATAGCACAAATTTGATATTTATGAACTGCTGTTCTTTTGCAAATACAGACATTTGGTAATCATCATTATGGCGATAAAATTCATTAGAATTTGAGAAACAACCTATTATCCCTTCTGCCCATCATCTTTTAATTAAGTAACACAAAAAGATTTTATAAGACTTTTCTACTCACACTGCACAGTATTGTTTCTGTAAGGGAGTCTTTCTATATCAAAATACCTCCCTTTCAGTTTCAATAGACTTAATGAAAAGACCAAAAGAAGACTGACAGTAGATTTATTCAAAAATGTATTTCAAAAATTCTAGTCATGCTTAGTTCAGCACACACTTGAATCTTGTTTGGTTGTAGACTGGGGTTTGTGTGTAAACTGGAGACTAACAAAGTTATAGTCTACAATACGATATGGCAGTTTGCAATAGGGGAAAACTTTTACGATAAATTATTCTTCGGGAATTTCTAGCAGTATGAATGCTGGAAAAATTGTGAAGTCAGTCACTCACATTAAAAGTTGACTTGTATCTAAGTAAGTCTTTATTTCAATGTGGATTTGGCCAAAAATCAAAAAAGTATTAGGACGGATTAGATTCAGACACATTCAAACAGTGCAGGCATTTGATGAGGTTCAGTTGGAGCTTTCAGTTCCTCATCTACTTCTGATCTACATCATACTTCAAAATTGTAATTTGCATTTTGAATGACAAAAATATAAACAGCATTAATATAAGGGGTTTTTTTATATCTTATATATTAATATCTGGACAGAATAAATTTCTTGAGCAGTAGGAGTGTTTTGTTATCATGATCATGACTTTTAGGACGACATCCACAATAGACACAGGTTTTTTATTTGATAATATCCTAAATTCAAGTCTCATCTTGTTAACACACACCTGAAGTTACATTTTTAATGCATGTATTCACCTGGCTTAACCAAAGACTTGTACTATTTCCTTTGATGCTTCTTTCTACTGTAATCAGTGGAACTGTCAAAAATACTGCTGACAACTTATTTTCAGAGTTCTGCTGTATTTTCTCTTTATTCCTGATCACTTTGGCGCTGGAGAATACTTATGTGCACAGCACAGGGATCTTACATGTTACAGGGAAAGATGCCTACCCTATCTTTGCCTTTCATTCTTAACCAGGGTCTAATATACTAACACATCCCGGCAGATTCTCATGCATACTGTGATATATCATCACTGTGTTCAGCCAAGAGTGAAGGAAGCAATTTTGTGAGGTCACAGGATGGTCAATGCTCTTCTATTTGAGTTTTTCTTGGGTTCATCCAGGCAATTTTAATCTCAAAAGGTTGTTCCCCTTTACATAGTTAATTCCTTCCTCTAAAAATCTGACATAACTCATTTGAAGAAAGCTACATAGGCATTTCTTCTTCCAGACACAACCTGGTGTCATAGAGAGACTATGATGACACAGTAACAGGAAAAATAATTTAAAAACCCCTGATGAAACAGAGGAACAAAGTATTTGCTCCTGTTTAGTCCAAACCTCACTTTCATGTTTGTTTGGAAATTACTGAGGATAGCTAGGGAAGTAAAATTCCCAACATGAAAAACAAACAAACAAACAAAACACAATCACCCATCCACCCAAGCAGAAAAACCAAACCAAAGAAACAAAAAACCTAAATAACAAACTGTCCACACTATTTTAATTAAAAATAAATTTAAAAACTTAAGAACTGAAATTCTTTGTCCTAAATGCAAAGATTTAAAATGGAATATGATTCTGCACCTGGGATTTGCTTCCTTTCCTTTCCCACCATTTTCTGAGGGTTGACTTTCTCTGGCAAACTGGAGCATTCAGGGATGCATGAGAATCACTTCTATTTTTGAAGAGTAATGGCATTTCATAGAAAATACCACCTTGTCCATCCAAACAACAGAATGAAGCAACTGGACTGCAACTTTCAGGTTGTGCTAAAATTGTATCACAGACATGGAGTGAGAAAACAAACCAAAACAGTTTGATCCCCAAACTGAGATCTCTTCTGAAACATTTGCTTTAAAGTAAACAAATCAAAGCACAGTTAGTTTTCTCAGTCTTTCTCTAAAAATCATGTAGAATCACAAATTTTAGATGAATTCTATGATAATCTGCACATAATGAGAAACCTGCTGGGTGAAAACTTTCCCATCCCTAAGTTTCAGAGTCTAAAAGTTACCTGGAATAATGCTGAATTGCTGTGCAAACAGTTTTACACAATTTTCGGTAAATACACAGTTTTGTTGCTTTGAAATAGCAGATAAAACAAGCTATTTTAGCACAGACAGTCTGTTTAAGTACCATCTTTCACTAATAATAATAGAAAGTGATGGAAATATGATTTATATCTCCAGAAATTTCCAAGGCACTGCCAAATGTTGTCTTCAAGCACCCTGCTCACAGGCAGCCACTGCAGTGAAAACATTCCCAACATCTTTCCAATGCAGCAAGCAGGAATAATGTAATACTCTTCCTCCAGATGCATTACATTGTTAAGCACTTAATCTCAAGGACCTTTTTGAAGTTCAGATAGTCCTACTTTATTCATCATCTAGTGTTTAGTTTAAAGTAACAAATGATTGAGCTGAAAGTCTTTCAGAAACAAAATTCCTTTTTTTCCCATACATAAACAGAGTTGCAGCCTTTGCATTTTTCGCCATCTGGCCCGCAGTGTGAAATGACATTAGTAGCATGTCAGGTTTATTCCCTTTTCAAAGAGAGAAATAAAGAAAACAAAAGAAAGAAAAAGCATAATCCTAATCTATAGTATGAAGAGTATTAAAATGAAACATCTGCCTTGCTGAAATGAGTGGATGAACTCTGAAGTTTACAAGCTGCTGGAGTTTGTCAAGTACATGTTTACATTGCTGACTGTTGTAAATTTGCAGCATGATGACAAGAAGTCCACAAACTAAAATATCTTATTCAAATGTTTTTAAACATCTGTTTCAAACAGAAAAGGCCAGAACAATGAAGTGGCAGAGTGATCACAGGCAGACCAGGGATGCAATAGTTTAATTTGGGTTACATAATAAAAGACGATGGCAACAGAGGCTGTAACTGAAGTCACCAGCCTGTGCTCTAAAGTCAATTGACTGGAATGCTGAGAAGGTTGTGCCTGTCGCCAAACTATGTGACTCTATCCAGACTAAGGGCAAAATACAGTCAAATGGTCCTTAAAAAGCCTGCTTTTGCTAAAACACCTGCTGATTACAAAGCCAAACAAATTCTGTGCTAAGGAGAACAGCTTTGAACACCTTCAAGAATGAAAGATGTCAGATTTCTCAACAGCTTCGAAAAACCAAGATGCATTTGACCAATGAGATTATATTGTTTAGCAAACAGATTTTGTCCTTGCTACTGAAGGGCTTTTACTTTGCAGGACTTAAGATTAGAGTCCAAGGATACAGGACTTCTTTTATCATCAATGTGAACTTGAAATGTTGCCATGTGCTGAACAGTAATCTTTATTCTCACCCTAAAAAATACAGAGATGATTAAAAAAAAGGTGCTAGATTGCTTTGCTTCTCACTCTTTTGAGATGCAGCCAAGAATGAAGCAAGAAACCCCAGTATCTTCCTTGTCAGTATTCCTTTATAAACCAATTTATTAAAAAAAAATAAAATTACTACTCCTTAATTGTCTTTGTGATATGATATAACGTTCTTCTGAAAATCACCAAAGTTCTTTGAAGAGTGCTGAGACCCAAGTACTTTTGATATGAAGCAGGGATTGATGGATTTTGATATAAATCTGGGATTTATATAAATCCTTAGCTCTAGCAAAATTAAAATATTGCACTGTCTTCAAAATAACTTTGAACTGATGGAGTACAGTGCCAGGAAGCTGGGCTAGGTGATCATGGCAAAATATAGCCATGGCATAATTATGGCCAGGGCTGTCTGTAGTATTTATTGTTAACACATTCTCCCATCCAGTTTTGGCACATGTCAGTCAGGAACTAGTATGCAGGAGTACTGAGGGAGACTGAAAGGAACGAGGATTGTTCCCAGATGGATTATGTTGGGCAAAACTGTTTCTGTTCTATTTTGGGAATTAGAACACAATGTGAATTAAATTTTGTTATATGGATAGAGATGTGTCACTTGCTTGAAAGTTAGCAAATAGTCCTTGGCCACTTTTATTTCCTAGTACCTCTATGATAATTTATTGCAACTAGCATTATCACAAGCAAAATAATTTTACTGTGTATTTGATCAGCTTAAACGATACAATAGTATATTTGTCCCATTTCTCCCCCACATTATTTTGAGAGGATTAATTCCCAGCAATTTCATGTTTATGCACGTGGGGTAAGGACACTTGCTCGTGTTTCTAAAGGAATGACAATATTACTGATCTCATCAGTACAGGGCAGGGTGAACTGCCTACCTGCGAAGGAAGTGTGTGTTCCAGGAGTCCTGTCCAGGCTGCTCTGCCAGGATGCCCAACCCAGGTGCTAAAGCATAGATATGGATGGAGTTTCTTGGGGCAGTCACATAGCAGCACGACCTAAATTGATGTCGGATCTTCAAGGAGAGGAAGTAAGATGAAAGCAGGAAAGGGAAGAGGGGTGATTTATAAGCTAATGATAAAGGAATGAGTAAGACTCCCTCATCCATCGCCCACTACAGGGCAGTACAGGTCTTTGTTCTGAAGACATAACTCAAGATACAATTTATACCAAAGAATGCAGTTAAACCTCATAGTTGAGCTTAGTTAACATAGTTATCTGATTGGTTTCAGACAGCTTTTATTATTATCTTTTTAATATCAGTGCCTGATTTACTGCATCTTCACAGTATCCCAGCCTTGCTAAACTTACAGTTAGCACTAATGATTACAGGTTTTATTCTTTATTTTCAGAGTTGCTGCCCTAGAATTCCTTTCAAGGAGAGGATCCCAGTAGCAAGTCTTCATTAGACTATCTATGTAAAATAAATTATTTTCTCAGGGACCCTGTATGACTAAAACTTTAAGAGCGTGGCTATCCCTTTAAAGTACATCTTCAGCTTCTTTGTGCTTGCTCGCAGTCAGATCCAAGGATAAGGATTTAGCTTCTGTAGCATTTCACTTCATCTTTCTGGGTTCCTAAAAACCTGATCTGTATCACATAGAGACAGCATAGAAAAATAACAGCCCATATAGGAAATAAAACAAGTCTTATGAGTGGTTTAGATAAAGTATATGTAAAGTAACGTAAATGAAGAAATTACTGAAACAAATAATAATTACTTCTGTAAAGAACTTTTTTTTCTAAGAGGTTCTTAATAAACTTAGGAGGCTTCTTCATAGACTTGATAACATTCTTCATATACTTAATACCATTACTTGTTCATGTAAATACTTTTTTAAGCTGAGGTTGAACAGAAAGGTGGTGGTCATGCACTTGGAGAGGGAATTTTCGTGGAAAGCAAGCTATGGTTTTACAGAGATACAGGAATGGATTGCTTATAAAGGAGTTAGGGTCCAGCAGTCAGGCAACTTGCTTAAAAGAATCTTCAGCAGCAGTAAGAACCACTGGTTTGTACTTACTGAAGCAAAGGAGTATAATTTCAACTCTTCTGGTTAGCTGCCCCAGACTCGGCTCTGCTTCTGGTGAAATCATTGCTCTTGAGCACATGATCCCAAGTTAATGTGGAAAAAAAATTTTCTCCATCAAGATGAAATTTACTCCATCTATTTTTAATTAGTCTTTTTTATTTCAGTTTAATGTAGTACCCTCTTCTATCTAATTGTTCATTTATTAGGAAAAAGGTTGTTAACGTGAACTTACATACTTGATTTTCCAGCTCCTTGGTTGTCGGTGACCAGCATTCCTAATTTAGCCTATAGTCCAGCTCAGCTAAAAACACTGGAGTAAAATCTTTCAGGGCAAAAATTTAAGAGCTTAAGGGATAAGTGGAATCCTTATTCACTTAGTAAATCTATTGCTCAAAAAGCTACAAAGCTTACACAATTACCAATGTGCAGGCATGCTTGATGATAGAAGCATGTTTCTTAAGCCTAGGAACAAATAATCACACTGTAGTTAAAGATTTAAATGCTATTTAGATGGGAAAGAGAAGCTTAATACCCCAAAAGAATTTTCATTTTCTAGCCGGTTCTCACACCTAATGTAGTCATATAAAAATAAAGCAGCCTTTACACACAGAATACAACTTTTTTAATATGTCTTCTGGGTTCTCAGCTCATCAGATTGAAGTTCAAACAGAAGGCCAGAATAATTCAGAGAGTGTAGCAAATGTGCAATCACAGAATCTTCTTCTGTGGCCATAATTCCGAGCAGTGGTGAAGTATTGCCTCATTCTATATAGGGATATAGGGATATAATAGGTATATGTAAATACATCTTGTGGAGATATGTGAGCATATTGTGTGCAGAACAGGATTAAGAAAAGGTCATTTGTTGGGCTGTATTTATATTGAGGGGAAAATTCACAGGGAAAGAACAAACAAGTGACCTCACTAAAAATATGTTTCCAGCACACTGCCTGGGAGAGAGTGTGACAAGTCCCCATGGCGCTGGGAGGCTAAACTGCATTTCATAAAGGGCTTTCTGCGAAGCTGCAGCAGTGCTAACAAAGATTTGTCATTCTGAGCACTCAGAAGCTGTGTCAGCTCCACACAAATGCAAGTACAGCACAAAGCCCACTGGATTTTCTGTTGAAGTCAGAGTTACACAAATATATAATTTATTAAAATCTTTATCTAGACACAAGGTTTCTGTTGTAGCAAGGCTGCCAGAAGCATTGTTAGCTTCTCCACTTCACTCTTTGATAAAGCAAAAGGACTGATCAAGTATATCACATGCTTGGGTTCACCTGCTATACTGCATGGTTACAAAAGAACAAAAACATATTCATGAGAAGATAATGTTGTTGGTGAGTTTGCTCTTCATCTGTGAACAGAAAATTTTTCCTCATCATTGCTGAAATAATTAAACTGATATTTAAAGTTAGAATTGTATTTTGTGTATGTGTTCAAAAATATTTGAACATTATTTAAATCAATAGCAGCCTATATTAACATTTGCATTTTTTTTGCTGCCAATTAAACAGAAAGCATTTTTGCATTAACAAATAGTGGAAGAAATTGTGAACATCAAGATAAATTAAGTGAAGAAATCTTTCTTTCCTACTCACTGTTTTGGTTGGGAACAGGGAAGGCTGAGGAAGGTGTCTTTGAAACCCAAATTCCAGACCACAGTTTAAATTTCAGACTTTTAATCTACAGAATTTTGACCAAAAGAAAGCAAGCTGGCAAAAGGTCAGCTCTTCAAAAGCGTGATTATTTGTAAGAAAGTGAAAAGTGCACGGTTACTAAGACTGTAGTAAATAACAGTTTTCTGAATGAACAAGAATTTGATACAATACAAAAAACTATAACAAAATATTTAAAGTATAGGAAAAAAAGAAAATTGAGTTATGACTAAATATTTTGGGAAATACTTCATTCTATATAAAAATATTACAAAAGTTGAATAATATAATGAATAAAATCACTACTGGCAGTGCTCTTGTTAAGGGAAACATCCAATTTGCCAAGTGCCTTGTATTGAACATAGAATCCTTCAGCTTGACTTTAACTCAATAAAACTCAGTTTTCCTACAGAGTGTTTAATACTTTCTTGGTGGACTCCTAAGCCCTTCTCCAATGCAAAATATTTTGTGAAGGAACAAGCTTTTCTAATCAAGGTGCTTCTGCTTTCCAGTTTATCTAAAAAGTGCATTATTGAAAACCTTTTCCTTTCACAGGAATTTTGTCTATTGTTTATATAGGTATCACAGAGAGATATGTTTGATACAAATTGTTTCAGTTGGAAAGAGCTCTGCCAAAGAAAACAGACAGGCAGCTGTTTGCATTGCATATAAAAATTTTGTTAAATATGGCTGCACCTGTGTAAACACAAATTTATTTCCAAGAAGTGCCCCTGCAGCTGCAAAAGCTTTCAGACGTTGCCAGACAAGTTATTTTTATTAAACCATGTAACATACTAAATAGCTCCTTCAGTGGTTGTCATGCTGTAAGAACATGTAACATAAAAAAATCTTGTCCATTTTTGGGGAAGATTTATTTTGTTTTTATTTTTCAAAATCCAATAGAGCAATGGATCCACTCTATAAATTAGCATTATGCTCTATTAGAATGAAAATTTTTAAGCAATGCATAGATGTATATACTTTATGAACCCTGTGTGTA